>MU764178.1:31126-53092 GCA_026770625.1 Nicotiana glauca | reverse complement strand
TGCCTAGCCAATACTAATTTAAACACACTTTATCAAATTAAAAGAGATGAAAAATACACACCTATTAATTAATATGCTAACAAAGAATGCAAATCACACATTTTAACTTAACTCAAACGACAACAATGCAATAATGCATATATTTTTTGTATTTTTTCTTCTAACCACTTTATGGTTAATTAATTTAAAAATACATGCAACACGTATTTTTTGTATTTTTAATTAGTTCAAACAAATAAACACACATACAAGATGCTAAAGAAAGACAACACACAATCCACAGAACTCAAATGCGATACAAAACTATTTTATTTTATACTTTTTGGGAGTAGTTGTCGTGAGAGCAAAAATCACATGCTCACAGTCACCATGCCTATACGTCGTACTCAACAATTACCACATAGAAAATAAGACTCGACTCCTAATTCCTCAAGCTAAGGTTAGACCAAACACTTACTTCGATGCCACGAACACAATTCACGTCTGCATTATCGTTTTACCCCTTGATTCCACCACCAATTCACTAGTATCTAGTCACAAGTTACTTAATTACATGAATAAACACTAAATTTATCAATTCTAATGCATGAAGATGAGTTTCCTAAAGTTTTACTCAAAAATTCAAAAATTGTCCCCGGTGCCCACATGGTCAAAACTCGAGGTTCGAACCAAAACCCGATTACACATTCCCCCATGAACCCAAATATATAATTTGTTTTGAAATCGGACCTCGATTACCTCAAATCGAGGTCCAAATTCCCAATTTTTGAAAAACCTAGGTTCTACTCAAAACACCTAATTTCCCCATGAAAATCATTGATTTGGAGTTGAAATCATGTTAAAAGATGTTAATGATGGAAGGAAACGAGTTAAAATTGACTTATAATCGATTTGGAAGAAGATTTGTTCTTGAAAAATTGCCCTAGGGAGTTTGTATTTTGAAAAGATGTGAAAAATGGTTGATTTTTGGCTAAGTATAAAAATTTGCAGGTTGTAGTTATGGGAAATGCGAACAGGGCTCGCAATTGCGAACCCCGACCTCTACTATGTTGGGAATTGCGAAGGGGGTTCTCGCATTTGCGAGATGTGAATTGCGACTACTGTGTCGCATTTGCGACAGCTAGCTGAAGCTGAAGGAGATCACATTTGCGATCAAAACCTCGCAATTGCAAGATGGGCATGGCCTGGGCTGCTTTTGCAATTGCGATATCGCATTTGCGAGCAAGGCTTCGCAAATGCGAAGCTTGCAGGCCTGATCATACCAGCAACAAAACTTGCAATTTCCAAGTTTAAAATCCACCCCGTGGCCTATCCAAAACTCACCCGAGCCCTTGGGGCTCCAAACCAAATATGCACACCAACCTAAAACCTCATACGGACTTGCTCGTGCATTCAAATCAGTAAACTAACATCGACAACTATGAATTTAGCATCAAAATCATGAAATTTTCTTAAGAACTTTAAATTTCCAATTTTTCTAAAAAATGATCCGATTCACATCGTTTCAAGTCCGTTTCTTACCAAATTTCACAGACTTATCTTAAATCACATATAAGACCTGTACCAGGCACCGAAACCAAAATACAGGCCCGATACCATCAAGTTCTAAAAAATTTTCTTTAAAAATTCATTTCTCGGGCTTGGGACCTCGGAATTCGATTTCGGGTATACGCCCAAGTCCCATATTTTCCTACGGACCTTCCAGGACCGTCGAATCAGGGGTTCGGGTCCGTTTATCCATAATATTGACCGGAGTCAATATAATTTATTTAAAGCCAAATTTTATTATTTTTTTATAGATTTTCACATATAGACTTTCCGGCTATACGCCGGACTGCGCACGCAAATCGAGGTAAGACAAAAAAGGTTTTGAAGACCTCAAAATGCAGAATTTACTTTATAAACAAGTTAAAATAACCGTTTATCCTCAAACAGACAGAAGAAGGAAGTACTTGAGTTGGGGAATAGATGGGGATAACGGCTGCATATCGGACTTGGACTCCCAAGTTGATGCCTCGGCAGGATGACCTCTCTACTGAACGTGAACAGAAGGAAAACTCTTTGATCTCAACTGACGAACCTGCCTGTCCAGAATAGCTACTGGCTCCTCCTCATAAGACAAGTCCTTGTCCAACTAGACAGTGCTGAAATCTAACACGTGGGATGGAACGCCATGATACCTCTGAAGCATGGACATATGAAACATTGGATGCACGACCGATAAGCTCGGCGGAAACGCAAGTCTATAAGCCACCTCTCCCACTTGATCAAGAATCTCAAACGGGCCAATGAACCTAGGGCTAAGCTTCCCTTTCTTCCAAAATCTCATCACGCCTTTCATAGGCGACACTCGAAGAAATACCCGCTCACCGACCATGAATGATAAATCACGAACCTTGCAGTCGGCATAGCTCTTTTGCCTGGACTGAGCTGTACGAATCCTATCTTGAATAATCCTGACCTTGTCCAAGGCATCCTGTACTAGATCCGTACACAATAATCGAGACTCTCCCGGCTCAAACCATCCAACCGGCAACCGATACCGCCTAACATATAAGGCCTTATAAGGAGCTAGGAGCCATCTGGATAGTCAACTGGTAGTTATTATTGTAGGCAAACTCTGCTAAAGGCAAAAACCGATCCCACGAGCCTCCAAATTCAATGACACAAGCTCGGAGCATATCTTTCAAAATCTGAATGTCCCGCTCGGACTGTCCATTCGTTTGAGGATGAAACGATGTGCTCAACTCAACTCGTGTGCCCAACTCTTGCTGAACTGCTATCCAGAAATGTGAGGTAAACTGCGTACCTCGATTCGAAATGATAGACACGGGCACACCATGAAGGCGAACAATCTCCCGGATATAGATCTCAGCTAACCTCTCAGAAGAATAAGAGACTACCATAGTAATGAAATGTGCTGACTTGGTCAGCCTATCAACAATAATCCACACTGCATCGAACTTCCTCTGAGTCCATGGGAATCCAACAACGAAGTCCATAGTGATAAGCTCCCACTTCCACTCAAGAATCTCAATCCTCTAGAATAAACCATCGGGCCTCTGATGCTTGTACTTAACTTGCTGACAATTCAAATACCGAGCCACATATGCAATGATATCCTTCTTTATTCTCCTTCACCAATAATGCTGGCGCAAATCCTGATACATCTTTGCTATGCCCGGGTGAATAGATATCGGGAGTTATGGGCCTCCTCTAAAATCAATTCTCAAAGCCCATCCATATTAGGCACACAAACTCAACCCTGCAATCTCAAAACTCCATCATCACCTAAGGTAACCTGCTTGGCACCTCCGCGTTGCACCGTGTCTCTAAGGACACATAAATGAGGATCATCATACTGCCAATCTCGGATATGCTCCAATAATGAAGAATTAATGATTATGCAAGCTAACACACGGCTGGGCTCAGAAACATCCAACGTCACGAACTGATTGGCCAAAGCCTTAACATCCAAAGCGAGCGGTCTCTCATCGATCGGAATATAAGCTAGATTGCCCATACTGGATGACTTCCTACTCAGGGCATCGTCCACCACATTGGCCTTTCCTGGATGATATAAGATGGTGATATCATAGTCTTTCAACAGCTCCAACCAGCTTCTATGCCTCAAATTCAGATGCTTTTGCTTGAACAAATACTGCCAAATCTTGTGGTATGTGAACACCTCGCACGCCACGCCATACAGATAATGCCTCCAGATCTTCAATGCATGACAATGGCTGCTAACTCCAAATCATGAACTGGATAGTTCTTCTCATGAATCTTCAACTGCTGCGAAACATAGGCAATGACCTTGCCATCCTAAATCAACACTGCATTAAGCCCAATACGAGATGCATTACAATAAACTGTATATGGCCATGAACCTATGGGCAAAACTAACACTGGTGCCGTAGTCAAAGCTATCTTGAGCTTCTAAAAGCTCGCCTCACACTCATCCGACCATCTGAACTGGGTACCCTTCTAGGTGAACATGGTCATCGGGGCTACGGTAGATGAAAACCCCTTTACAAACTGAAGATAGTAGTATGTCAAACCCAAGAAACTCAGGATCTCTGTAGCTGATGCTGGTCTAGGCCAGTTCTTGACTGCCTCAATTTTCTTTGGATCAACTTGAATACCCTTTGCTGACACAACATGACGTAGGAATGCAACCAAACTCAACTAGAACTCACACTTCAAAAACTTAGCATACAACTGACTATCCCTCAAAGTCTGAAGAACCACTCTAAGATGCTGCGCGTGCTCCTCCCGGCTACGGGAATATATCAAAATATCATTAATGAAGACT
Source organism: Nicotiana glauca (assembly GCA_026770625.1). Taxonomy (NCBI): domain Eukaryota; kingdom Viridiplantae; phylum Streptophyta; class Magnoliopsida; order Solanales; family Solanaceae; genus Nicotiana; species Nicotiana glauca. The sequence continues at coordinate 48,777 of MU764178.1, read as the reverse complement.
ATCACGAACGAATCCAAGTAAGGCCTGAACAAGTCGGTTCATCAAATCCATAAAGTTGCTGGGGCATTTGTCAACTCGAATGACATCACCAAGAACTCATAATGCATGTACCGAGTACGGAAAGCTGTCTTAGGGACATCGGATGCCCTAATCCTCAACTGATGGTAGCCAGATCTCAAGTAAACCTTTGAAAATACCTTGGCACCCTGAAGCTGATCAAACAAATCATCAATCCTCGGCAACAGATACTTATTCTTGATTGTAACCTTGTTCAATTGCCGGTAATCTATACACATTCGCATCGATACGTCCTTCTTCTTAACAAGAAACACTGGGGCACCCCAAGGCGAAACACTGGGTCTAATAAAACCCTTCTCATCAAGTCTTGCAACTGCTCCTTTAACTTTTTCAACTCAGGCGGGGCCATACGATACGACGGGATAGAAATAGGCTGGGTGCCCGGAGCCAAATCAATCCAAAAGTCGATATCCCTGTGGGGTAGCATACCCGACAGGTCTAAAGGGAATACCTCAGGAAACTCACGAACAACGGGCACAGAATCAATAGAAGGGACCTCAGCACTAGATTCATGAACATAGGCCAAATAGGCCAAACACCCCTTCTCGACCATACGTCGAGCCTTCATATAAGAGATAACACTGTGGGTGGAATGACCATGAGTCCATCTCTACTCTAAATGAGGTAAACCCAGCAAGGATAAGGTCACAGTCATGGTATGACAGTCCAAGATAGCATGATAAGGTGATAACCAGTCCATCCCTAATATGGCATCGAAATCAACCATGTCCAGAAAAAGCAAATCTAGAAGCATCTCAAGACCTCCAATCACCACTACAAACGAATAATGGACTCGATCTACCACAATAGAATCACCCACCGGGGTAGACACATAAACAGGAGCACTCAAAGAATCACTAGGCATGACTAGATACGGTGCAAAATAAGATGACACATAGGAGTATGTAGACCCTGGATCAAATAAAACTGAAGCATCTCTGCTACAAACCAGAACAATACCTGTAATAACTACATCGGAAGCCTCAGCCTTGGGCCTGGCTGGAAGAGCATAACATTGGGGCTGGGCCCCACCACCCTAAACCACATCTCTGAGACGACCAGCTGATGGATGGCCTCCACCTCTAGCGGCCTGAGCTCCACCTCTAATACCTCTACCTTAACCTCTAGCACCTCCACCCCCACCTCTAGCTGGTTGGGGGGGTTGTGGAACACTCGGTGCCTGAACCATGGCACGGGAACCCTGATACTGAGAGCTACTCAGTGCTCGAGGGCAAAACTTAGCAATGTGACCCATATCACCGCAAGTGAAACAAGCCCTCAACTGCTGAGACTGCTGGCCCTAATGGCCTGAATGACCTCCTCAAAAACTCTAAACCGGTGGTGCACTGATAGGAGCTAGTGGTGCATTGTAGAACACCTAAAGCACCGTGAGAAACCTAAAGTGTTGACTGAAAAGGCCTAGGAGGATGGCCTCTACCATACAAATCCCTACCTCCAGACGAGGTACCACTGAATCATCCTGAATGACGAGGCCTCTTGTCAGACCCATGACCACCTCCCAGCAATAGAACCATCTCAACTCTCCGAGCCATATTGGCCGCCTCTTGGAAAGATATCTCACTCCTAGTCTCTCTAGCCATCTGAAGACGAATCGGCTGAATAAGCCCATCAATGGACCTCCTCACCACCTCTCTATTGGTAGGAAGTATGATAAGAGCATGACGAGCCAAGTCAATGAATCTGGCATCATACTGAGTAACAGTCATAGAACCCCGCTGGAGACGCTCAAACTTCCTCCGATAGGCCTCTCTTTGAGAGATGGAGAGAAACTTCTCCAGAAATAGCTGAGTAAACTGCTCCCAAGTCAAAACTGGTGATCCGGCTGGTCTAGCCAAATAATAATCCCTCTACTAAGTATTGGCAGATCCAGACAAGCGAAAGGTTGCAAAATCAACCCCATTGGTCTCTACTATCCCCATGTTCCACAGAACCTCATGACAGCTGTCTAGATAATCCTGGGGATCCTCAGAAGATGCACCGCTGAACATAGTAGTGAAGAGCTTGGTGAATCTGTCCAATCTCTATAAAGCATCGGCAGACATAACTGCTCCATCACCGGCCTTTGCTACCACACCCGGCTGAACTGGTGGAGTCTGAAACTAGGGAGCTACTTGCTCCGGAGTGCGAGTAGCAGGAGTCTAGGCTCTTCCTCCAGCCTGAGAGACAACTGGTGCTACAGGAAGCAAACCTGCCCGGGTGACACTCTCCATAAAGCCCACTAGATGGACCAGAGCATTCTGGAGTACTGTGGTAGTAATAAACCCCTCTGCGACCTGAGCTAGGCCCACCGAAACTATTGGGGCCGAAACCTCATCATCAAAGTCAACCTGAGGCTCCACTGTTGGTGCTACTGCTCTGGGTTGAGCTCTGCCTCTTCCTCGGCCTCGCCCTCTGCCCCTTATAGGAGCTGCTGCCAAGGGCTCGGGCTGCTGTTCAGCAAATGAGGAAGCGCACGTTCTTGGCATCTACGAGAGAATATAATAGAAATTCAATCAGCATTGAGAAACCAAACTGCACGACATGAAGGAAAATATGTGAAAATTTTCCTAACTCTATAGCCTCTGGGGATAAATACAGACGTTCCGTACCAATCCCCCAGACTCTACTAAGCTTGTTTGTGAACTATAAGACCCATGTAACCTAGAGCTCTGATACCAACTTGTCACGACCCAAATTTCCCACCCTCGGGAGTCATGATGACGCCTACTAATGTGAGCTAGGCAAGCCAATCTTTTGAACTAATTAATTCATTATCCATTTATTTCCTTTTTAAAAATTATAAAGTAATAACGTGTAAACAACGGAAATTTAAAGTAAGCGGAAGAAAAATAATAAAATGTCTGAATATATAACTAGAACAACATCTTGAACCTCAACCTCCCAAAACTGGTGTCACAGTACCACAGACGATCTAGGAATACTACATACAAAGTCTGAAAATAAACGATATACATTGTCTCTAAATTAAGGAAATGAAATAGGAATAAAGGGATAGAGAGAGACGCCAGGGCCTGCGGACGTCTGCAGGTCTACCTTGGATCTCCACGTGGATTGAAGGTAGCCACCCATCCTACGGTCCAAAGTCTACAACACTGGGATCTGCACAAAAGAGTGTAGAGTGTAGCATCAGCACAACCGACCCCATGTGATGGTAAGTGCCTAGCCTAACCTCGATGAGGTAGTAACGAGACTAGGACTAGGAGACCAATTAAACCTGTGCAATTCAACTATATATATCGGAAAAAAAGTACAGAAATAAACAGTCAAGTATGGGAGGGGTAGCATGCTGCGGGTGAAACATCAATTCAGAATAGAAAGACAACAAGTAAATGGAAGAAAATAATATATCTCGCATATCAACAGAGGACCAAAAAACAATAAGTGCATGGCACCACCCTTCGTGTTTTTACTCTCGTCCTCACGAAAACAATCAAGTAATGAAAATGTGCACGACATCACCCTACGTGCTTTTACTCTCGTCCTCACCATATAATTAATATAATCATCATATAATGGTACATCGTGTGGCACAGAATCACCTTTCATGCTTTACACTCTTTCCTCACAAATCATACACGGCATCACCCTTCGTGCTTTAACACTCTCTTACCAAAACAATTCACTACATCACCCTTTGTGCTTTAACTCTCTTCCTCACCCAAACAACAATCACAAATAATAAGGCAAGGAAATGAATGAAATTTGCAATAAGAATCCTGGCAAGGGAACAATAATTCAACAACAAGTCCCGGAAAGGGACAACCTCAAAACAACAACAATATCCCGACAAAGGGAGTTAATATGATGATTCTTTTTTCTTTTTCACCTTTGTTTCACAATTCACTTCACAACTCGAGCCAATGCTCCAAAAGGTTTCAATTACCGTTCATACTTTCACAATTCGTTATGCAACTTGAGCCAACGCTCCTAAATGATCTAACATCACAATTACTTTCACAAACTTTGCCCAACAAATAAATATCATCATCAAGATATGAACAATACGACGAAGTCATAAAAATCACATTAAGAGACTCACAGGCATGCTAGACACCAACGTATTGATACTCGTCACCATGCCTATACGTCGTACTCAACAATTACAACATAGCAAATAGGACTCGACTACTAATCCCTCAAGCTAAGGTTAGACCAAACACTTACCTCGATGCCACGAACACAATTCACGTCTGAATTATTGCTTTACCCCTTGATTCCACAACCAATTTGCTCGTATCTAGTCACAAGTTACTTAATTACATCAACAAATGCTTATTGAATCAATTCTAATGCATGAAGATGAGTTTCCTAAAGTTTTACCCAAAAAGTCAAAAATTGCCCCAGAGCCCACATGGTCAAAACCCAAGGTTCGAACCAAAACCCGATTACCCATTCCCCCACGAACCCAAATATATAATATATTTTGAAACCGGACCTCAAATCAAGGTCCAAATCCCCAATTTTTGAAAAACCTAGGTTCTACCCAAAACACCCAATTTCCCAATGAAAATCATTGATTTGGAGTTGAAATCATGTTAAAAGATGTTAATGATGAAACGAAATGAGTTAAAATTGACTTAGAATCGATTTGGAAGAAGATTTGTTCTTGAAAAATTGCCCTAGGGAGTTTGTATTTTGAAAAAATGTGAAAAATGGTTGATTTTCGGCTAAGTATAAAAATTTGCAAGTTGTAGTTATGGAATTGCGACTACTGTGTCGCGTTTGCGACTGCTGGCTTAAGCTGGGGGAGATCGCATTTGCGATCAAAACCTCACAATTGCGAGATGGGCCTCGCCTGGGTTGCTTTCGCAATTGCGATATCGCATTTGCGAGCCAGCAATAAAACTCACTTGCAGGCCTGATCACACCAGCAATAAAACCTGCAATTTCCAAGTTTAAAATCCACCCTGTGGCCTATCCAAAATTCACCTGAGCCCTCAGGGCTTCAAACCAAAATGCACACCAACCTAAAACCTAATACGGACTCGCTCTTGAATTCAAATCACTAAAATAACATCGACAACTATGAATACAACATCAAAATCAGGGAATTTTCTTAAGAACTTTAAATTTCCAATTTTCTAAAAAATGATCCGACTCATGTCGTTTCAAGTCCGTTTCTTACCAAATTTCATAGACTTATCTTAAATCACATATAAGACCTGTACCGGGTGCCAGAACCAAAATACGGGTCCGATATCATGAAGTTCTAATCACAATTCATTTCCAAATCTCATCAACAATTTCAGAAAAATAATTTCCTTGAAAAATTCATTTCTCAGGCTTGGGACCTCGGGATTCGGTTCCGGGCATACGCCTAAGTTTCATATTTTCCTACGGACCCTCCAGTATTGTCGAATCACGAGTCCGGATCCATTTATCCAAAATGTTGACCGAAGTCAACTTAATTCATTTAAAGCCAAATTTTATCATTTTTCACAGATTTTCACATATAGACTTTCCGGCTTCGCGCCCGGACTGTGCACGCAAATTGAGGTGAGATAGAAAGAGGTTTTTAAGGCCTCGGAATGCAGATTTTACTTTAAAAATAAGTGATGACCTTTTGGGTCATCACATTGGGCGATTTTCCTAATTTCGCGTAAGCTTTGAATTAATTAGTTGAATTAGTTACTTGAAGTTATATTTACATTATGCAATTACTTTGAATAGATTTGGACCATTTGGAGTTGGGTACTCATGGTAAGAACGTGGTATTGAGTTGATTGAGCTGGTTCGAGGTAAGCGGCTTGCCTAATCTTGTGTTTGGGAACTCCCTTTAGAATTTCGTATTGTTGATATATGAAATGCCTTGTACGTGGGGTGACGAGTGCATACATGTGCTAATTGTTGAAAATTCTATTTTCCTTAAGTAACTATAATTGTGTTTTCTTCCCTATTTCTACTACCTACAATTTAAGCCTACTGTTAGCTTAGGAAAGCATGTCTAATTGACTTAATTGCTTTACTTGCTCAAACTGCTTTATTTGAATTATGTGCAGCATGCTAGGTTCGAATTGTCTGTTTTACCTTGGTATGGAATTTGGATTGAATTGAATGTTCTTTGTGTTGCTGTTGTGTGTTTACTTTAAGACTTTGGGACGATATCCTGGGAGATCCCCCTGCATGTTTACTTTGGGACTACACATTTGTATTTTGGTAGATCCCCCCTGCACATTTATATTGGAACTACGGGACTACACCCGATAGATTCCTCCAATACTGGGTATTTACATTTGGGACTATGAATCGGTATTCTGGTAGATCCCCGAGCAGTATGAGTTGGACTACGGGACGACACCCGGGAGATCCACTAGATATTTACATTTAGGGAACTACAGGACGGTATCCTGGGAGATCCCCAGTTGCTATTTCTGTGTGGAGTTATATTCTCTTTGTGTTTTCTCTCTATGTTGTAGTTGTTGTTATTCTTATTATCATGTGTTACTTTATACTGTTAGCACTTAATTATATTATCGCATTCTATACTGTTTTACCTTGTTTTTCATCTAAAATCAGTAGGGCCCTGACCTTCCTCGTCACTACTCGACGGATGTTAGGCTTGGCACTTACTGGGACAACTGTGGTGTACTCATGCCCTTCCTGCGCATGTTTTTCATGTACAGATCTAGGTTCTTCAGCTCAACCCTATCATCCTTGAGGCGAGGCAATTCTATAGAGACTTTGAGGTATATCTGTCGCGTCCGCAGACCGAGGAGTCCCTCTCCATTCTCTCTCTAGTAGTTATAGCCCTTCTGTATTCACTTTGATCTAGACATTCTGGAGTTAGAGCACTATGTAGTATTCATAGCTTGTGATTTCATGAGATTCTGGATTTTGGAAAGTTGTTCAGTTTTTGAGATCTTGTATTATTATATGTCGAGCGGCATCTTAAACTCGTCTATATTTGTTTATCTTCAGTTTTTATTAGTTTTTCCGCATTTGTTTTCTCTATCCTCAATTGTTAGGCTTACCACTATAGAGGTTAGGTTCCGTCACGACAATTCACAGAGGGCGAACTTCGATCGTGACACTTGGTCTTTCTTTCTTTTCTTTTCTTTTCTTATAGTAAAAATAATTATAGTCTTCTAAATATCCTAGATTTTCTTACTCCATAATGGAATAATTTCTTTTGTTGGGATAGTTGATGAAACTTGATATATTTTATAATATTATTTTTGTTTTTATACATTCTTGGCTTGAAACTTTTTATTTACATTTCATATTGTGCTGAAATGATGGTTTTCAATTACTCTATCATCTCATCAACATATTTTATCTCTAAGTTATTCATATATTAATTTTGTAATTCTCACGGAGCAAAAATAATATATATTAGCTGATGAATAAAATAGTAGTGTGAAAGTAATTTTTTAGTAAAATATTATTTCAAGTCAGTAATCTTGCTTCCCTCGTGTAACGACCCGGCCGGTCGTCTTAAGAATTAATGCCCCGATCCCCTATTAACTGCATCCCCTAAGTTCATTTTTGCTATTATGGTTTGCCGGGATGTTCGGTGTTGGGTTACGGAGAGTTTTGGGACACTTAGTCCCTAAATGAGAGCTAAGTGTTGAAAAATTGTTCGTAGTCGGAATAGTGTGAAGACGACCTTGGAAGGGAAATCCGATTGTTCCATTAGCTTCGTTATGTGATTTTGGGGTTGGGAGCATGTTCGGAATGTATTTTGGAAGTCCGTAGCTCATTTAGGCTTGAAATGCCGAAGCTTGAATTTTTGAAATTTCTGGTCCGATAGTGAGTTTTCGATTCGAGGGTCAGAATGGAATTCCGGAAGTTGTAGTAGTCCGTCATGTCATTTGAGACGTGTGTGCAAAATTTTAGGTCATTCAGATGTGTTTTGGTTGGGTTTTTGATCGAAAGTGTATTTTGATGAAATTGGAAGTTCTTAGGCTCAAATCCTTGAATTAATCGAGTTTCCAACGTTTTTTTAGGTGGTTTAAGGATTGGTACAAGTTTGAATGAGGTATCAGGTGTTATTGGTGCTTTTGGTTGAGGTCTCGGGGGCCTCGGGGTGATTTCGGGTGGTTAACGGGAAGATTGGAGAAGTGTTGCAGTAGCTAAACCATTGTTGCTTCTGGTATTTTTGCATCTGTGGCTTGGGAACCACAGATGCGGCTAAATGTCCGCAGAAGCGGCTTTTCTCCTTTCCCTCAGAAACCGCAGAAATGGTGCTATTCTTGCAGAAGCGGCTTAGGTATCGCAGAAGCGGCTCAGGCATCGCAGATGCGGGCTCCAGTGTTTCCTTAGTTTTCGCAGAAGCGGAAGTTCCCCCGCAGATGCGGTTTCCCACCTGCGACCCTTTTATCGCAGATGCGGTCCCTGGCCTTTTAGTGAAAATCGCAGAAGCGGCTCTTGTTCCGTAGAAGCGGGACCGCAGATGCGGTCCCTTGTCCATAAAAGCAGAAATCCCTGTTCAGAAATAGTGAAATCGAGGGTTTAATTTCAAAAGTTGGAGAAATCAAATTTAAGCTCGGGACAGGGCGATTTTGAGAGGGTTTTGAAGAGGAGATTATTGGGTAATGCTTCTTTAATCCCTTCTAGTTATATTTCATCATTCTATAGTTAATTCCATCACTAAAATTCGAATTGAGGATCAAAATTTGGAAAAATTGGGTAAAACTTCATAGGCTAAACTATTGAGTTTTGAGTGGGTGTTTGACCTCCGATTTGGGAGATTTTTATATGGTTAAACTCGTGAGAATACGAGGGTTCTAAAAATATAAAAGTTATTCGATTATGAGATGTTGGCCTGAAGGTCCTTTTGGTCATTTTACCTAAATTTGCATCTTAGATTTAAATTAAATAGTAAGATCTATTGTTTGAGGTGTTATTTACGATATGTAATTGAATTGAATAGATTTGGGCCATTTGGAGTCGGATACTCATGGCAAAGGCGTGGTTTCTACTTGATTTTGAGCCGGTTCGTGGTAAGTGGCTTGTCTAACCTTGTGTGGGGGACCTTTCCCCTTAGGATTTGTTATTTGGTATTTGAGTGCCTTGTACGCGAGGTGTCGAGCGCTTACTTGAGCCAATTGTTGAAAATCCGATTTTTACTTAAGATATTGAGACTGAGTTTTCCTTCATATTTGCCTTATTTTACTTGCAATTATAACCTGTGTTAGATTAGAAAAGCATGTTTAGTTGATTCAACTTGCCTAATTGTTTAAGTTGCCTGGACTGTACTACGTGAAGCATGCTAGGCTAGTATTACCTGTTGCTTATCTTTTGTACTTCATTTTTGAATATCTTCTTGTTGTGATTGCGCATTTACATTGGGACTACAGATGTGGGATTCCGGTAGACCCCCCTTGTTTGTTTACTTTGGGACTACGGGTTAGATTCCCGGTAGATCCCCCTGCACTTTTACTTTGGGATTGCGGGTTAGATTACTAGTAGATCCCCCCTCCACATTGATAGTTGGGCTACGGGACGATATCCTGGGAGATCCTTCGGATTTACACATGTGATGGACTATGGGACGGTATCCCGGAAGATCCACTAGACAGTTGAGAAAAGGACTACAGGATAGTATCCTGGGAGATCCTCATTGTTACTATTTGGTATTGAGTTGTACATATTCCGTGTTTACTCTGTTCTTTGTGTAGTTGTTAGTGCCCTGTTTAACCTATCTATTCTCACTGATGTACTCATTATTACTGTCAGTTTTCATATTGTTAAATTTATACTATGTTGTTTGACCTCAGTAGGGCCCTGACCTTCCTTGTCACTACCCAACCGAGGTTAGGCTTGGCACTTACTGAGTACCGCTGTGGTGTACTCATGCCCTTTTTGTGCATGTTTTTCATGTGCAGATCCAGGTACCTCCACTCAGGCGTACTATCCTCGAGGCGGAGAGATCTAGCGGAGACTTCGAGGTATATCTGCCGCGTCCGCAGACCAGGAGTCTCTATTCTGTTCTAGCTTTAGTAGTTAATCTACCCTTTTCTTTTAGTTGTTTAGACATTCTGGAGTTAGAGCAGCATATTACATTTCTATTAGCCTGTGGTTTCCGTGAGTTTCCCGGTTTTGGGATGAGATTGTAGACTTCCGCATTTTATTTTTGAGTTATATATGCCAAGTGGCACTTATATACCATTTTCTCTAGTTTTGCTTAGTTTAATTAAATGTTTCCGCAAGTTATATTAATTTCTGCATTGTTAGGCTTTCCTAGTTGTAGGAACTAGGTGCCATCACGGCATGTTCATGGAGACTGAATCAATAAAAGGGGTATCAGCACTGACATCTCTCACATAAGCTAAATACACAGCGTGCCCTTTCTCAACCATACGTTGAGCTTTAAGAAAATAGATAACTCTACTGGGGGTGTGATATAAAGTACCACTCCACTCAATACGCGGAATACCTGTCATAGCCAGCGTCACGGTCTTGGCGTGACAATCAAGAATAGCAAAATGGGGCGATAACTAGTCCATGCCCAAAATAATGTCAAAATTGACCATACCGAGTAACAATAAATCTGCTATGGTCTCAAAACCACGAATAGTAACCAAACATGACTGATAAATGCAGTCCACAACAAGAGAATCCCCCACAAAAGTAGAAACATAAACGGGGGCACTCAAAGAATCCCAAGGCACACCCAAATGCGGAGCAAAGTAAGAAGACACATAAGAATAAGTAGAGACCGGATCGAATAGAACCGATGCCTTTCTGTGACAAACCATTATAATACCTGTAATGATGGAATCGGAGGCAACAGCCCTAGTACGAGCAGGAATAGCATAATATCTGGCCCGACCCCTCTCTCGAGGGTGACCTCTATCTTCCCGACCTCCACCCCTAGCTGGCTGGGCAGGTGGGGTAGTAGCTGAAGCTGTGATCATGGCCTGAGAACTCTGAGGAGCACGCTGTGGCTGAGTAGTCTGTGAAGATGCACCCCTACCAAGTCTGGGGCAGTCCCTAACCATATGGCGTGTATCACCACACTCAAAACAAGCTCTGGGAGGACGCGGTGGCTGTGACTGACTAGGGCCAGGTCTGCTGGACTGACCTCTGGAAGCACCCCGTGCAGGAGGCGCGCTAGAAACTAGGGGTGCATAGTAAGGCTCCTGTGGTATAGGCGGAGCTGGAGCACTGCTGGCTGTTGGAAGAGTTGAATGGACGGGGCAACCCGTATAACCTCTGCCATAATGACCTGCTGATGGGGTACGGGCACCAGAGTAGTGACCCGACTCTCGAGACCTCTTGGCCTCTCTCTCCCTTCGCTCCCTGGCGAGCATACCCTCAATCCTCCTAGCAATGCTCACTACCTGCTGATAAGGAATGTCCATCTCCAACTCTCGAGCCATGCTAGATCTGATGGGTGGGATAAGACCCTCAATGAACCTGCGAACTCTCTCCCAAACTGTAGCAACCAAAGCCGGTGCATGCCTGGCCAACCTGATATAACGGATAACATACTCCAAAATAGTCATAGCACCCTGGCACAAATGCTCGAACTCTGCGCGCCATGCATCTCTGAGACTCTGGGGAACAAACTCTCTCATAAACATATCCGAGAACTGGTTCCAAGTCAGTGAAGCAGCCTCGACTGGACTGTCTATCTCATAAGTGTGCCACCAATCATAGGCAGCTCCCCGAAGCTGAAAAGCAGTGAAAGAAACCTCGCTGGACTCCACTATGTCCATAGTGCAAAGAATACGGTGACACTCCTCTAGAAATCCCAAGGCATCGTCTGATGCTAATCCACTGAATAATAGGGGATCATACTTCTTGAACCGCTCAAGTCTACGCTGCTCATCCTCTGAAGCAGCTGACCTGTCCTCGGGCTGAACTGGCACTGCAGGCGATGCGGGAATAATCTTGGGAGCTTGCTCGACCTGCACTCGCTGCTCAGGAGCACGGACGGCAGGAGTCTGTGCTCCTCCCCCGGCCTGGGATGTGGCTACAACAAAGGGAAGCAACCCTGCTTGAGCCAAGGTGGTCTACATACTCATGAACTGAGCCAAAGTCTCCTGGAGAGCTGGGGTAGTAATGGCGGTAGTAGGCATGCCAAGTGCCTGGGCTCCGGCTGGATCTGCTGGTGGTGCCTCGGCGGCAGCTCGCGCAGGTGCTCTAGCTGCACCACATGCGCATCCTCGACCTCTCTCCCGGACCCGGCCTCTAACGGTTGTAGAAGGGGGCGCGGGTGTCTGATCATCTCGAGTAGCACGTATCCTCACGATCTGTGAGAGAATAGAAGACAGAAGTTTAGAATTGATGTCAAAAGTATCGCACGACAAGGAATTCAAATGAATTGAAGATTTTTCCTAAACATTTAGATAGCCTCTCATAGATAAGTACAGACGTCTCCGTACCGATCAACGAGATTCTAATAAACCGGCCTATATTTCGTGACTCCTACGAACCTAGAGCTCTGATACCAACTTGTCACAACCCCAGTTCACCAGTGGTACGGGATTATCCCGACGTGTTTCCAGCTGATCTTCCGGGCATGCCGCTCGATAGAGACATTGATTTTGGCATTGATCTATTGCCGGGAACTCAGCCCATTTCCATTCCATCATATCGTATGGATCCTTCTGAGTTGAAGGATTTGAAGGATCAGTTGCAAGAATTGCTTGGTAAGGGTTTTATCCGACCCAGTGTTTCACTGTGGGGTGCTCCTGTTTTATTTGTGAAGAAGAAGAATGGTTCTATGCATATGTGTATTGATTATTGCCAGCTGAACAAGGTTACAGTGAAGAACCTTTATCCTTTGCCTCGTATCGATGATCTGTTTGACCAGCTTCAGGGCGCACAGGTATTTTCTAAGATTGACTTGCGCTCAGGTTACCATCAGTTGAAGATTCGGAAGCCAGATATCCCAAAGACTACCTTCAGGACTCGGTATGGTCATTACGAGTTCCTTGTTATGTCATTTGGGCTGACCAATGCCATAGCAACTTTCATGCATTTGATGCACAGTGTGTTCATACCATATCTTGACTCATTCGTTATTGTTTTTATTGATGATATTCTGGTGTATTCCCAGAGTTGGGAAGATTATGAGCAGCACCTGAGGACCGTGCTTCAAACCTTTAGGGAGAAGAATTTATATGCAAAGTTCTCAAAATGTGAGTTTTGGCTGAGTTCTGTGGCATTCTTAGGCCACGTGATTTCGAGTAAGGGTATTCGAGTGGATCCGAGAAAGATATAGGTCGTACAGAGTTGGCCCAGGCAATCCTCAACTACAGAGATTTGCAATTTCCTTGGTTTGGCGGGCTATTACTGTCGTTTCATGGAGGGATTTTCATCGATTGTGGCCCCTATGACTAGATTGAACCAGAAGGGTGCCCAATTTCAATGGACAGATGAGTGTGAGGTGAGCTTTCAGAAGCTCAAGACAGCTTTCACTACAGCCCCAATTTTGATGTTGCATACCGGTTCGGGATCTTATACTATCTATTGTGACGCCTCGAGAGTTGGCCTGGGAGCGGTGTTGATGCAGGATGGTAGGGTGATTGCCTACGCGTCCAGACAGTTGAAGATACATGAAAAGAATTACCCTGTCCACGACCTTGAGTTAGCTGCTATTGTTCATGCCTTAAAGATCTGGCGTCATTATTTGTACGGTGTGCCTTGTGAGATCTATACTGACCATCGGAGCTTGCAGCACTTACTCAAGCAAAAGGATCTAAATATGTGTCAGAGGAGGTGGTTAGAGTTGCTGAAGGATTATGATATCACTATCATGTATCACTCGGGCAAGGCCAATGTGGTGGCAGATGCCTTGAGTCACCGGGCGAAGAGTTTGGGGAGTTTGACATATTTACCAGCTTCAGAGAGGCCTATGGCGATGGATGTTCAGGCCTTAGCCAGCCAGTTTGTGAGGTTGGATTTTTCGGAACCCAGTAGGGTTCTAGCTTGTGTGTTTCCTGGTCTTCCTTATTTCATCGCATCAGGGAGCAGCAGTATGAAGACCCTTATTTGCTTGTCCTTAAGGACAAGGTTCAGCGTGGAGATGCCAGAGATGTGACCATCGAAGATAACAGGGTATTAAGGATGCAGGGTCGGATTTGTGTACCCAATGTTGATGGGCTTCGAGAGTTAATTCTCGCAGAGGCCTATAGTTCGCGATATTCCATCCATCCGGGTGCTGCGAAGATGTATAAGGACTTAAGGCAGCACTATTGGTGGAGGTGGATGAAGAAAGATATAGTTGGTTATGTGTCTAGATGCCTCAACTGCCAACAGGTGAAGTATGAGCACCAGCTCCCGGGTGGGTTGCTTCAGCAGATAGAGATTCAGGAGTGGAAAGGGGAGAACATCACTATGGATTTTGTATCTGGACTCCCACGGACCTTGAAGAAGTTTGATGCCATTTGGGTTATTGTGGATCGGCTGACCAAGTCCGCTCATTTCATTCCTGTGTGTACCACTTATTCATCGGAGCGGTTGGCGGAGATTTATATCCGGGAGATCATCTGTCTGCATGGTATTCCAGTTTCTATTATTTCGGATAGAGGTACTCAGTTTACATCGCGTTTCTGGAGAGCCGTGCAGCAAGAGTTAGGCACTCGGGTGGAGTTAAGTACAACATTTCACCCCAGATGGACGGACAGTCCTAGCGCACTATTCATATTCTTGAGGATATGCTCCGTGCGTGTGTGATTGAGTTTGGAGGGTCTTAGGATCATTTCTTTCCATTGGCGGAGTTTGCTTACAACAACAGTTATCAGTCCAGCATTCAGATGGCGCTGTATGAGGCTCTATATGGTAGGAGGTGTAGATCTCCGATGGGCTAGTTTGAACGGGGTAAGGCCAGGCTATTGGGCGTAGAGTTGGTTCAGGACGCATTGAAGAAGGTTAAGATGATTCAGGATAGACTCCGTATAGCCCAGTCTAGACAGAAGAGCTACGCGGACAGGAAGGTCCATGATGTTTCATATATGGTTGGTGAGCGGGTTCTACTTCGGGTTTAGGCGTCATGAGGTTTGGGAAGAAAGGAAAGTTGAGTCTGAGGTTTATTGGCCCTTTTGAGATCCTGAGGCGAGTTGGGGAGGTTGCCTATGAGCTTGCCTTACCTCCCAGTTTGGCCGGAGTTCATTCGGTATTTTATGTTTCGATGCTCCAGAGGTATCACGGTGACCCGACGCACGTATTGTATTTCAGTTCATTCCAGTTAGACAAGGATCTATCCTATGTTGAGGAGCTAGTGGCTATATTAGACAGGCAGATCAGAAAGTTGAGGTCAAAGAACATAGCTTCAGTGAAGGTTCAGTGGCAGGGTCAGCCGACCGAGGAGGTGACTTGGGAGACCGAGCAGGATATGCGCAGCAGTTACACTCATCTTTTCACAGCTTCAGGTATGTTCTCTATCTTTGTTCGAGGAAGAACGAATGTTTAAGTGTAGGCTGGTCGTCTTAAGAATTAACACCCCGATCCCCTATTAACTGCTTCCCCTAAGTTCATTTCTATTATTTTGATTTGCCGGGACGTTCGGTGTTGGGTTTTGGAGAGTTTTAGGACACTTAGTCACTAAATGAGACCTTAAGTGTTGAAAAATGGTCCGTAATTGGAACAATGTGAAGATGACCTCAGAATGTAAATCCAATGGTTTCGTTAGCTTCGTTAGGTGATTTCGGGGTTGGGAGCGTGTTCAGAATGTATTTTGGAAGTCCGTAGCTCATTTAGCCTTGAAATGCCGAAGCTTGAATTTTTGAAGTTTCCGGTCCGATAGTGGTTTTTTGATCCGAGGGTCGGAATGGAATTCCGAAAGTTGCAATATCTCCGTCATATCATTACGGACTTGTGTGCAAAATTTCAGGTCATTCGGACGTGCTTTGGTTGGGTTTTTGATCGAAAGTGTATTTTTATGAAATTAGAAGTTCTTAGGCTCAAATCCTTGAATTAATCAAGTTTCCGACATTGTTTTAGATGGTTTAAGGATTGGTACAAGTTTGAATGAGATATTAGGTGTTATTGGTGCTTTTGGTTGAGGTCACGGGGTCCTCGGGATGATTTCGGGTGGTTAACGGGAAGATTGGAGAAGTGTTGCAGCAGCTGAACCATTGCTGCTTCTGGTATTTTCGCATCTGCGGCTTCAGATGCGGCTAAATGGCCGCAGAAGCGGCTTTGCTCCTTTCCCTCAGAAATCGTAGAAGCGGTGCTATTCCCGCAGAAGCGGAGCCGCAGAAACGGCTCAGGCATCGCAGATGTGGGCTCCAGTGTTTCCTTAGTTTCCGCAGAAGCGGAAGTTCCCCCGCAAATGCGGTTTCGCACCTGTGACCCTTTTATCGCAGATACGATCCCTGGCCTTTTAGTGAAAACCACATAAGCGGCTCTTGTTCTGCAAAAGCAGGACCGCAGATGTGGTCCCTTGTCCGCAGAAGCGGAAATCCCTGTTCAGAAATAGTGAAATCGGGGGTTTAATTTCAAAAGTTGGAGAAATCAAATTTGAGCTCGAGAGAGGGCGATTTTGAGAGGGTTTTGAAGAGGAGATTATTGGGTAACATTTATTTAATCCCTTCTAGTTTTATTTCATCATTATGTAGTTAAATCCATCACTAAAATTCGAATTGAGGATAATAATTTGAAAAAATTGGGTAAACCTTCATAGGCTAAACTATTAAGTTTTGAGTAGGTGTTTGATCTCCGATTTGGGAGATTATTATATGGTTAAACTCATGAGAATACGAGGGTTCTGAATATGTAAAAATTATTCGATTCCGAGATGTTGTCCTGAAGGGTATTTTGGTCATTTTACCTAAATTTGCATCTTAGCTTTAAATTAAATAGTAAAATCTGTAGTTTGAGGTGTTATTTACGATATGTAATTGAATTGACTAGATTTGGGCCATTTAGAGTCGGATACTCATGTAAAAGGCGTGGTGTCTACTTGATTTTGATCCAGTTCGTGGTAAGTGGCTTGTCTAACCTTGTGTGGGGGACCTTTCCCCTTAGGATTTGTTATTTGGTATTTGAGTGCCTTGTACACGAGGTGACGAGCGCGTACTTGAGCCAATTGTTAAAAATCCGATTTTTACTTAAGATATAGAGACTGAGTTTTCAGTCATATTTGCCTTATTTTACTTGCAATTATAACCTGTGTTAGATTAGAAAAGCATGTTTAGTTGATTCAACTTGCCTAATTGTTTAAGTTGCCTTGACTGTACTACGTGAAACATGCTAGGCTAGTACTACCTGTTGCTTGTCTTTTGTACTTCATTTCTTAATATCTTCTGGTTGTGGTTGCGCATTTACATTGGGACTACAGATGTAGGATTCCGATAGCTCCCCCCTTGTTTGTTTACTTTGGGACTACGGGTTAGATTCCCGGTAGATCCCCCTGCACTTATACTTTGGGACTGCGGGTTAGATTCCTGGTAGATCCTCCCTGCACATTGATAGTTGGGCTACGGGACGATATCCTGGGAGATCCTTCGGATTTACACATGTGATGGACTACGGGACGGTATCCCGGAAGATCCACTAGACAGTTGAGAAAAGGACTACAGGATAGTATCCTGGGAGATCCTCATTGTTACTATTTGGTATTGAGTTGTACATATTCCGTGTTTACTCTGTTCTTTGTG
>MU764178.1:0-29116 GCA_026770625.1 Nicotiana glauca | reverse complement strand
GCCCTTTTTGTGCATGTTTTTCATGTGCAGATCCAGGTACCTCCACTCAGGCGTACTATCCTCGAGGCGGAGAGATCTAGCGGAGACTTCGAGGTATATCTGCCGCGTCCGCAGACCAGGAGTCTCTATTCTGTTCCAGCTTTAGTAGTTAATCTATCCTTTTCTTTCTAGAGTTAGAGCAGCATATTACATTTCTATTAGCCTGTGGTTCCCGTGAGTTTCCCGGTTTTGGGATGAGATTGTAGACTTCCGTGTTTTATTTTTGAGTTGTATATGCCAAGTGGCACTTATATACCGTTTTCTCTAGTTTTGCTTAGTTTAATTAAATGTTTCCGTAAGCTATATTAATTTCTGCATTGTTAGGCTTACCTAGTTGTAGGAACTAGGTGCCATCACGGTATGTTCATGGAGGGTGAACTGGGGTCGTGACACCTCGGTTTTAATTTTCACGGAAGAATTGTTGAAGGCAAGATTATTGATTCTTGGTAAAAATATTCTCACGAAGTTTTTACTTTCTTTTAGCACAATTCAAGCAAGAAAAGTATTTCGGTTTAAACGTCACTAATCTTAAATTGGTTAATTAACATAATTCTCACTGAGTGTTATTAATTGGTTATTTCTTAGTGAGCCAAATATAATTGTATTAGAAATATATAATTATTCTTTAGAGAAATAAATGTAGAAATTGAGATTTTATTACATTAATATTATCAAGTGAATTCAATGATTCCCAGCTCTTTTTTAAATTATATGTCTTCCAAAAATATATTTTTTTTTAAAGTAATTAACATGTTTTAAATATCATTCACTTTTTATCAATTTGATTCTCTCAAATAGTAGTTAAAATATTACAAATCTGTAGCATACATTTTCCAGTCTCTGTGGGACGATATCTTAAACTATATTAGAATTTGACAGAGTACGAGTAAGAAATTTCAATACACATTGGCCTCCTCAAATTTTTGGCGCTGTTGCCGGGGACTGGCATACATCTACTTCAAATTAAATATTTTGTTACTAATTTGAGAATTAATATTATTATTATTATTATTGTTGTTGTTGTTGTTGTTGTTGTTTTTGTTGTTGTTATTATTATTATTATTATTGTTGTTGTTGTTGTTATTATTATTATTATTATTATTTCTATCGGTATTTTCACTATCTACTATTAAGTACTTCCTACTACTTCTATCATTAGTTCTATCATTAATTTTCATTTAGTATATTAGTATAATATTACTAGTACTTTTATCTACAAATACTATTCTGACCTTATATCTAATTACTATTATTTACTGGTACTAGGTTTACTTATACTTGATATATATTATCGTGCTTTTTTTTCTAACTATTTTTGTTATCTTTGAAAATTTCTTAGTTATTTTATTACCTAGTAGTACTGCTTTAGAAACTATTATTAATTTTTTTCTCTATAAAATTTTAAGTAGTTTATGAACCGCTCTTCTACAAAAAAGTTGGCTAGTTACGATCCAGAAATTGAAAAATCTCTTCGATTGTGTAGGAAAGGACAAACATCATCTCAAAGCATAGCTCATGAAGGAATGGAGAATAAGGGATTAGAAGACATCCAACCACCGGTCCATGTGGAAGATCAGTTTGATGAAGTAGCACTAAGGCCAGCAAACAGAATCCTAAGGGATTATGCTAGACCTGGCCGCTTCAACTTGTGAATCAAGTGTTAGAATACCTCCAGTGGTAGCCAACAACTTTGAAATCAAGACTATCCTTATTCGAACGATTCAACAGTCTTGCACCTTCGCTGGAGACGCAAGTGAAGATCCATACAGTCATTTACTTGACTTTCTAGAACTTGTTGAAACAACTAAGTATAATGGAGTACCTCATGAAGCTATAAAGTTAAGGCTATTTCCTTTTTCTTTAAAAGGAGATGCCAATACTTTGTTGCGAAGTTTGCCACAAGGTTCCATTACCACATGGGACCAAATGACTCAGAAGTTTTAAATAATATGTTTCCCCTGCTAAAACAACAAAGTTAAGACAAGACATCTCTAATTTCTTGAAGACTGACACTGAGTCAGTTTATCATGCTTGGTAAAGATTAAAAGCAATGTTAAGAAAATGTCCACACCATGACATTTCTAAACACATGCAACTGTATATTTTTTATCACAGGTTAAAACCCTCTACTAGAAATGTGATTGACGCAGCTGCAGTAGGTTCTGTAATGGGAAAAACGGAGGAAGCATTGCAATTGTTGAACGAGATTTCTGAGAATACCATCCAATGGTCATCTGAGCGTGTAATCATTAAGAAGGTTGCTACGGTAAATTAGATTGATGCTTTAAATAAACTAATGCAGCAAAATATTTCTTTGGCATAAAAGTTTGAATCTTTTCTGGTGAATACACAACAACCAAACCAATACGAGACTTGTAACATGTGTGGAGGAAACCATCTGAACCATGAATGTCAAGGAAAACAATCATAATGACGAACATGTCCATTCTATCGGTTATAAACCATACCCTTTCGGGAGTCCAATGGCACAAAAATATCCAGGATTTCAATGGAGCAATCCAAATGGTATAGAGAACTCTCAACGCTTCCTGAAGCAACAAGTACAAGGTCCGTCGGGATACCAAAATTAGAACCGTAGGCAACCAAACTATAGACCTTATCAACAAGCAGGGCCATATCAGCAACGGTCTCAACATGCTCATTCAAGTCTTGGCGAACTTTTGTATAAATACATTAGGGTCACTGATGAAAAGATGGAAAGCCAGGGTGCAACCCTCGAAAATGTGGAAATGCAATTAAGCCAACTAGAAACTCTTGTGTTAGAAAAATATTCAAGGTCCCTTACCAAGCAATACAGAGAAAAATCCAAAGGAGTAGCTTAAGGCCATCGCCTTGTGGTCAGGTAAGGAGCTTGATGAACCATATGCAGACAAGTCAGGGCAACAGGTAAACAAGGGTAAGAATGTTGAAATACCCTCTGAACTATCTGAAGAGAAAGAAGTCAAGAAAAAAGAAGAAAATAATATTGAAAAATTGACTCCTTTCCCTGTGACAATTCCTTTTCCACAAAAACTGAAAAGAGAAAATCTTGATAATCAACTTTCAAAGTTTTTGGAGATTTTAAAACAAATTCACATTAATATTCCTTTCACTGATGCTTTATTGCAAATGCCAAATTCCTAAAAGAAATTTTTTCAAGTAAAAGGAAATTGGAAGAAGTTTCTGTGGTGATGCTTACTGAAAAATACAGTGCTATACTTCAAAATAAGCTACCACAAAAACTTGGTGATCCAAGTAGTTTTACAACTCTATGTACTTTGGGAGGAGTATATTTTAAAAAAGTACTTTGTAATTCTGGAGCTTCAATTAACTTGATGCCATTTTAGAAAATTAAATCTTGGTGAAATGAAAGACATAGGTGTTTTTCTTCAATTTTTAGATCAAGTACTAAGAAACCTAAGGGAATAATTGAAAATGTGCTCTTAAAAGTAGATAAGTTTGTTTTCCCTGTAGATATTATAGTACTTGAAATGAAGTCATGTCCCGATGAACCAATTATTTTGGGTAGACCATTTCTTGCCACAGGTAGAGCAATCATAGATGTCCATCAAGGACAACTAATTTTGAGAGTTAATGAAGAAAGAGTCATTTTTGATATGCAAAAGATATTAAGATTTTCAGGAGATGAGACATCATCGTCGTGTTTTTCGATTGACATGATTAATTATCTTACAAATGAATTCAAAGATAATCTATTGATTCCAGACTCAATGGAAAGATGTTTGGCTAAATTTGGCACCATACAAGATGATGATTCTATCATCAGAAGAGAAGCCAAAATACTAGAAAAAGATTCTGAAGAGGAGGAGATGCAACCAGAACAAGTTCAACCAAAAATTAAACTCAAAGTTCTCCCATCTCATTTAAAAATATGTTTATCTTGAGGAAGAATTATTTCCTGTAATTATTTGATCTTCTCTTACTGCATGACAAGAAGAAAAACTGATTGAAATGTTGAAAGCACACAAAAGATCCTTGGGATGTACTAAGAAGATATCGAAGGTATTAATCCAGTTGTTTGTACGCACAGAATCCTCATGGAGGATAGCTACAGGCCAATAGTCCTGCCCCAAAGGAGATTGAATCCAGCAATGCAGGAAGTAGTAAAAAAGGAGATCGTAAAGCTTTTGGCGGCAGGTATTATTTATCCCATTTCAGACAGCCCTTGGGTAAGCCATGTTCAGGTAGTACCAAAGAAAGAAGGTATGACGGTTGTAAAAAAATAAAAGTAATGGATTTATATCTACCAGAATTGTCACAGGATGGAGAGTTTGTATTGATTACAGACGTCTCAATGATGCCATTAGAAAAGATCATTTTCCTGTACCATTTGTTGATCAAATGTTAGAAAGAATTACAGGATATGGTTTTTACTGTTTTCTTGATGGGTATTCAGGGTATAACCAAATTCCAATTGCACCTGAAGACCAGGACAAAATAACTTTCACATGTCCTCATGGAACATATGCCTATAGGAGAATACCATTTGGTATATGCAACGCCCCTGCTACATTTCATCATTGCATGTCAGCAATTTTTTCTGACATGACTAAAAAAATTCTTGAAATTTTTATGGATGCTTTTAAACTCTTTGGAAAAATATTTGAGGATTGTCTTCACCACTTGACCTTAGTTCTTAAGATATGTGAAGAGACAAACTTGATTCTTAATTGGGAAAAATATCATTTTATGGTTACTGAGGGAATTATTTTAGGACATAAAATCACTGCTAAAATTACCCCCTCCCACAACTATTAAAGGCATTAGAAACTTTCTAGGTCATGTAGGTTTTTACAGACGATTCATAAAAGACTTTTCAAAGATTTCAAACCCATTGACTAACCTTTTGATGAAAGATATTAAGTTTAATTTTTCAGGTGATTATTTGAAAGCATTTGAGACCCTTAAGGAAAAGTCATCAACTGCTCCTGTAGTTGTGTCCCCAAACTGGAATCAATCTTTTGAGGTCATGTGTGATGTTAGTAATACAGTAGTTTGAGCTATTTTAGGCCAGATAAAGGATAGGATCTTTCGTCCCATTTACTGCGCTAGTAGAACAATGAATGAGGCTCAACTAAATTATTCCACAATAGAAAAAGAGTTACTAGTAGTAGTATTTGCTTTTGATAAGTTTCGGTCTTATTTGATAGGAACCATGGTCATTATTTTTACTGATCATGCAACTTTGAAATACCTGCTAGCAAATAAAGATGCTCGACCTAGATTGTTAAGATGGATTTTACTTCTACAAGAATTTGACCTTGAGATAAAATACAAAAAAGGAACAAAGAATCAAGTAGCTGACCATTTGTCTAGATTAGAAAATCTCCCCTTGAGTTTAGCGAAATAAAGGAAGAATTTCTTGATGAACATATTTTCTCAGTTAACTCAATTATGACTCAACCACCCTAGTTTGCAGATATTGCAAACTACTTGGATGGATAGTGGACACCCTAAGATCTCTCTTACCAGCCAAAAAAAAACTTATATCTGATGCAAAGTATTATTTGTGGAATGAACCTCACTTGTTTAAAATTTGTGCAGATAATATCATTAGAAGATGTGCTCCTGAAGAAGAGATGAACAAAATTTTATATCACTGTCATGATGGAGAAATTGGAGGTCATTATGTAGCAAATCAAACAAACTTTAAAGTTTTGGAAGCTGAATTTTTCTGGCCGACTCTCTTTAAAGATGCCTGAGCATATGTTGCACAATGTGACAGCTGTCAGAGAACATGCAACATCACTAAGAGATATGAGATGTCATTGCAATCAATACAGGTATGTGAAATATTTGATTTTTGGGGAATATATTTCATGGGTCCTTTTCCTTCTTCTCATTCTTTTGAATACATCCTTGTAGCTGTGGATTATGTGTCAAGATGGGTTGAAGCCATCCCTAAAAGGAAAAATGATGCTCAAACTATGTGATATTCTCTCAGAAAAATATTTTTACCAGATTTGGCACACCACAAGTCATCATTAGTGACCAAGGGACTCATTTTATGAATAGAAAATTTTCTGTTTTGCTGACAAAATATGGTGTGACTCATAAAACATGAACACCATATGTCACGATCCAAAAACCGACCCAGTCATGATGGCGCCTATCGTGAAACTAGGCCAGGCAACTTATTACCAAATACTACATTTTTCAATTAAAGACTTAATAAAATCATATTTTTAACTGAAATCCAACGAAGTATATAAAGTGACAATCCAAACCAAGCGGAAAAGTACAAGCCTGACCTCGGGTATCACTAGTCATGAGCAAAACTACTACAACTATTTGAAATAACAAGACCAACACATTATGAGAATATCCAACAAATATACTAAAGGAAGATAAGGAAGGAGAAGGTGGAACTACGGTCGCCAAGCAGTTATCTCGCAATCTCCAAGGAAAAGTCCACAATGATCTGATCAGCAGTCGTTATCGTGGCTCGAGATACCTAGATCTGCACACAAGGTGCAGGGGGTAACGTGAGTACACCAACTCAGTAAGTAACAAGTCCAAACTATTGACGGACAGGTAGTGATGAACCAAACCTCAACAGGCAATAACATATTATGTGTACAGAAAAGTAGGCATGCCTGCAGTTCAAGTAAAACTCGACAGTAAATAGATGCAGACTGAATAGTACGGAGTACAAAACTTAGGAAAATCTCTTTGTATTAATGCACAGTTAGCATGATCAGTATTCCATGTACTTTCACTCACAAGTGCTCAACCACTCGATAATGTATATGGCCAACCAACCCAGGGAAGATCCATCCCGGAATATACATCACTAACCGCAGTCATCCAGTATCGAGGAAACAGGACAATCCATCCTCATAGACAAGATCCAGGTATAATACTTCGGACAAGATCCATGTCCAGGGAAGATCCATCCCTCAATATCACCAACTGCGCTCACTAGGGGTATAAAGACTCCGAAGGGGCTTATCTTAGCCCAAGATCTATAACAAGCCAATGAAGGCATGTTTAATATATCGCTGCGCCATGCAGCCCGATCACATATTGTCCCTCAATATCAGGCTCTCGACCTCACTCATTCATCACTCTACAGTCTCTCTCACACACGGGCTCAAAATGTCATGATACTAGCCCGAACAATGATACGATGTGTCAAATAAATATAATCGAGACTGAAGCATGATATAATATGCATGAACAAGATTGAGTACATAATATCAATAAAGCTAATGATATGACAGCAAAAAACGACCTCTTGGGTCTCAAAAGTATTGGCGTGAAGTCCTAACATGATAATTAGCATGATTCATAGCTCATTAATGTAATCACATAAGTACAACATAGATGTCAGCAATAAGAGTCACTAAGCGGTGCCCTGGAATGATCCAGACCATATTTCTCATGGTGCACCCCACACGCCCGTCACTTGTCATTCTTGTCACCTTAATATAATCATAGAACACATAGTTTGGGGTTTCAAACCCTCAGAACCAAGGTTGGAAGCGTTACTTATCTCAAGTCAAGCCAAACTCTATCCCATAATGCCTTTACCACTCGATTTCCAAATGCCCCGAATCTAACCAAAACCAGAACCATAACATTAATATATGTTAAGGGAACAAAGCCCATGAGAAAATAATTAAATTACATCAAAAGTCCTGAAATTGGTCAAACCCGACCCCCGAGCCCATGTCTCGAATTCCAATAAAATTCAAAAAACTAGAATCCTTACACTCTCACGAGTTCATACATACCAAATACATCAAAATCTGACCAAAAACGACCCCTCAAATCCCCAAATCAAAGCCTCCAATTACAAGTCCTAATCTCCCAACTTTCTTCCCAAATTTTCCACTAATACCATGATTTAAACAATGGGAAAATGGTCATAAACACAAGTAATAAAGCTTAAGTAGCTTACCCAATTGAAAACCTTCGATTCTCTTGAAAAACAATGCCCTAGATCTTTTCCCGTCTTCAAAAATGGAGAAACTTAGCAAATTTAGCATAGAGGACCTTTTTATACCTTCTGCTCAGCGATATCGCAACTACGGTCCCGGGTGTGCACCTGCGGAAACCACTTATCCGTCCAAAATTGCACCTGCGCTCAAATAGCTACACCGGTGTTAAAATACCTGCACTTGCGGTCACGCAGGTACATTCCTTCCTTCGCACCTGCGACTTATACCTTATTCTCTTGTGGTCGCATCTGTGGCTGATTCACGCTTCTGCATTCATCGCACCTGTGGTCCCCTAACCATAGGTGCAGTTATGATAGGAGCTCAGCAGCTTGAGCTGCAAATTCTAACTTCCAACTTCCCGATAACCATCTGAAATCATCCCGAGGCCCCCGGGACCTCAACCAAAAGTACGAACAAGTCATATACCACTATTCAAACTTAATACAAATCTTCAAAACACCCACAACAATGCTGAAATACCAAATCACCCTCGGATTCAAGCCTAAGTATTTCCAAAACTACCGAATTCTGCAAACGATCAAAAAGTCTACCAAACCTCACTAGAATGACCTAAAGTTTGCACACACGTCACAAATGACACAACGAACCTACTCTAATTTCCAAAATTATATTCAGACACCGATATCAAAATTTCCACTATCAATCGGAAAATAACAAAATTCTACTTTCGCCAATTCAAGCCTAAATCTACCACGGACCTCCAAAATACATTCTGATCACACTCCTAAGTCCCAAATCACCTAACGAAGCTATCCGAACCATCATAATTCACATCCGAGCCCTTTTCACATAAGTTAACGTCCAAATTTTTCAACTTAAGCTTACTCAAAAGAGACTAAGTGTCTCAAACCTCTCCAAAACCACTTCGAACCCGAACCAACCAACCCAATACCACATAATACAACTGAACGACACATAAAGAAGCAAAAATGGGGAAACAAAGCGGTAACTCATGAAATGACCGGCCGGGTTGTTACATCATTCCCCTCTTAAACAAACGTTCGTCCTCAAACGAGTCAAGAAACATACCCGAGGCCTCAAATAGGTGAGGATATCTGCTTCGCATCTCTGGCTCGGTCTCCCAGGTAGCCTCCTCCACGGGCCGACCTCTCCATTGTATTTTCACTAAAACTATATCCTTTGATCTCAACTTTCGAACCTGACGCTCCAAAATAGCCACTGGCTCCACATCATAAGTTAAATCACCATCCAACTAAACCGTGCTGAAATCCAAAACATGAGACGGATCGCCAATAAACTTTCGGAGCATAGAAACATGAAATACCAGATGCACACTCGATAAGTTGGGTCGAAAAACAAGCTCATAAGCTACCTCCCCAGTCACGACCCATTTTCGTAATAGGTCATGATGGCGCCCAACACCGTTGCCAAGCAAGCCAACGCGAAAATATAATTAAAATCTCATGTTTTACATTTTTACCCATAATAAGTGTAACAGGTTTCTCAATTTAAAGTTAAGGCCAGAGGCGATCAATAGTGTATAAAAATGATTATACAACCCAAAATAAATGTCTACTCGAGTGTGTGCCAAGACCCGGTGCCACAAGTAATGGGCATGTAGTAGAATATATAAAAGAATATCTCTATCATACTGTCTAAAATAGAAAAAATAGCAAAAGTAAGATAAGACTCCATCCGGCTGCTGAACAGCATAGGCAGGGAGCATCTCACTGTGAAAGTCTTGGCCTATGAATCAGGGGCGCGCACCAGACTAGTAACCAGATGAACCTGCCTCAGATCCTGTACAATTAAGTACAGAAGCGTAGTATGAGTACATAAACAATATGTACCTAGTAAGTATCCCGTCTAATCTCGAAGAAGTAGAGACGAGAGGTCGACTTGATGCTTACTAGGGTCAAATAATATAATAAAGTGCTATGCTAAGCATGGGGATTGTCAATAATCAACAGTTTATAACAAGGACTAACATCATGCTCTTCACAATATTCCAATTAACTAATTACCTCTCGAATTATTAGCTAAAACAATTCAAGTATAAGTTTTCACATAGATATCATGCGCACATATGCCGAGCTCGACGGCCCGAGCCAATAGAAAATAAACTGTGCACTGCCGAGGGTCGAATGGCGCGAACCATAGATGCATCTATTTATACCGAGGCAATCGGCCTGATCCAAAAATAACAAGAAATATCAAGAGCACACACGAAGGTGCATTTATATTCAATAAATTCATAGAATGGTTCCACAAGTATACATATACACTATTATTCCGTTTCAACTCTCTAGCATATCCTATGTGATCATATTAGCAATAATTATAGAGATATTCACATTTATGACATGATGTGGGTCCCAGACTACTCGGACAATTAACATAACAGTAGCTACGCACGGACTCTCATCACCTAGTGCGTACGTAGCCCCCGCATTTAGTAACAATTACTCAATTATTATACCTATGGGGACAATTCCCTCTTACAAGGTTAGAAAGGAGACTTACCTCGCTCCAAGGTATACTTCAAACGCCAAGAACAAGTCCAAACCCTCAATTCCAAACCGGAAGATCCTAAACTAGATAGACGGAGTAAGAACTAGTTAATATAGACTCACAAGATTGCATTCTAGCTATTTAAGCAATTTTTCCAACCTTTAATGAAATTTTCCTAAAATCCGACCCCGGGTCCACGTGCCCGGATTCCAAAAATTTTCGAAGGAAGTTGTTCTCTACAACCTAAGGATCAATAGTATATGATTTCTAATTAATTCCATAACAAATTTCGTGGTTAAATCCAAGTTTTACTAAAACCCTAGGTTTAGCTCTAACCTTTTGATTTTGCCTAAGTTCTAGTGTTTAATCTACCTAAAATACAAGTATTAAACTAAGGTTGGATGGAATAGACTTACCTCTTGATGCTAAGTGTAAACCTTCTCTGCAAAGCTCCAAAAATCATAAATGAGAGAGTGAAAAGTGTCAAAAATGGGTTTAAAACCCGTCTTTAATGAACCTCACTGGTTCAGTGATTTCCACATCTGCGGTCAGGGGACCGCATCTACGGTTCCGCATCTGCGAGAATTAGACCGCATCTGCGAAAAGGGGAGGAAAAGCTAGGACCGTATCTACGGTATCAGGGACGCATCTGCGGAGCCGCTTCTGCGGCTTGGGAGCCGCATCTGCGATTTCCTGGCCTGGCCACCTGGGCCGCTTCTGCGATGAAAGGGCTGCATCTGCGGTCCAAGAACCGCATATGCGGTTATGACAGAAGCAGCAATCCTTCAACCCTTTTCCAAAATTTCCACTTCACTCGAGCCTCGTCCGATTGACTCTCGGGGCTCCCGAGCCCTGCCCGAACATACTGACAAGTCTAAATTCACAAGACGGACCTACTCGAACCTTCGAAACACCTGAAACAATGCTAAATCTAGAAATCACCCCCTAAAACCAAATGAATCAAACTTATGAACTTCAAGTTCTTAATTTTCCTCCAACGGGCCAAAATTCCCTAAATCTACTCGGATTGACACCAAATTTTACGGGCAAGTCTTAAATGATATTTTGGACCTGTACCAGGTTTCGGAACCAAAATACGAGCCTGATACCTAGGAAATCAATGATTACTTAGTTTCTTTAAATCCTTAAAACTTCAAATTAACAATTTCTAATAAAAATTCATTACTCGGGATAGGGACCTCGGAATTCAATTTCGGACATACGCCCAGGTCCTATATTTTCCCACGGACCCTCCGGGACCGTCAAAACACGAGTTCGGGTCCATTTCTAAAAATGTTGACCAAAGCCAAACTTAGTCTTTTAAGAAAATTCTAAGAACTCAAAGGGGCATATTTCACTCAAAACTCCTCCAAACCCCGAACTAACCATCCCCGCAAGTTGTAAATTAGCTAAAGCAAGCACAAAAAGTTTTATTTAAGGGGATGGGGTTCTTAAAGGCAAAACGACCGGGCGGGTCGTTACATCCCCAATCCTCTGAAGCATCTCAAAAGGCCCAATGAACCTCGAACTCATTTTACCCTTCTTCCAAATTCTCATAACACCCTTCATGGATGAAACCTTCAGTAGAACCTTCTCCCTAATCATGAAACACACATCACGGACCTTCCTGTCATCATAACTCTTTTTTCTGGACTGCCCTTTACGAAGTTGCTCTTGAATTACCTTCATCTTGTCCAAAGTATCCTGTACTAAGTCTGTACCCAAAAGCCTAGCCTTACCCGGCTCAAACCAACCAACTGGATATCTACACCGTCTCCTATACAAAGCCTCATATGGAGCCATCTGAATACTCGAACAATAATTGTTGTTGTAAGTAAATTCTGTGAGCGGTATAAATTGATCCCATGACCCTCCAAAATCAATGACACAGGCACGAAACACCAATATCTGAATAGTGCGCTCGGACTGCCCGTCCGTCTGAGGGTGAAAAGTTGTGCTCAACTCAACTTGAGTACCCAAGTCTCGCTGCACGGCTCTCCAAAACTGCAAAGTAAACTAAGTACCTCTATCTGCAATAATATACACTGGGACACCATGCAAGCGAACAATCTCTCGGATATAGATCTCTGTCATCCGGTCTGAAGAATAGGTAGTACACATAGGAATGAAGTGCGTGGACTTCGTCAGCCGATCCATAATCACCCAAATAGCATCAAACTTCTTCAAAGTCCGTGGGAGTCCAACTACAAAGTCCATGGTGATCTGCTCCCACTTACACTCTGGAATATCTATCTACTGAAGCAAGCCACCCGGTCTCTGATGCTCATATTTTACTTGCTGACAATTGAGACACCGAGCAACAAATTCTACAATATCCTTCTTCATTCTTCTCAACCAGTAATGCTGTCTCAAATCCTGGTACATCTTCGCGGCACCCGGATGGATAGAATACTGCAAGCTATGGGCCTCCTTCAGAATCAACACCCGAAGCATATCTACATTGGGCACATATATCCGAACTTGCATCCTCAATGCCCCATCATCCCTAATAGTCACATCTCTGACATCGTCATGCTGAACCTTGTTCTTAAGGACAAGAAAATGAGGATCATCACACTGGCACTCTCTGATGCGATCAAATAAGGAAGACCGAGAAATCACAGTAGCTAATACCCGATTGGGCTCTGAATTATACAACCTCACGAACCGATTGGCCAAGGCCTAAACATAAACTGCAAGAGGTCTCTCTCCAACAGGAATATATGCCAAACTCCCCAAACTCACCGCCTTCCTACTCAAAGCATCGGCCACCACATTTGCCTTTTCCGGAAGGTACAACATAGTAATATCATAGCCCTTTAGCAGCTCCAACCATCTCCGCTGCCTCAAATTGAGATCTTTTTATTTGAACAAGTACTGGAGGCTACGATGATCAATAAACACCTTACAAGACACACCATACAAATAATGCCTCCAAATCTTCAACGCATGAACAATGACAGCCAATTTTAGATCATGAACGGGGTAGTTCTTCTCATGGGGCTTCAACTAACGAGAAGCATAAGCAATCACTCTACCCTCCTGTATCAAAACATACCCGATGCCGACTCTCGAAGCATCACAATACACTATATATAAAACTAAAGTTGATGGCAAAACTAACACTAGAGTTGTGGTCAAGGCAGTCTTGAGCTTCTTAAAGCTCGCCTCACACTTATTCTACCACATGAATGCAGCACCCTTCTGACTCAACTTAGTCAAGGGTAATGCTATAGATGAAAATCCTTGAACGAACCGGCGGTATTAACCCGCCAAACCAAGAAAGTTGCAAATATCTGTGGCTGAGGACGGTCTAGACAACTCTGAACCGCCTCTATCTTCTTTGGATCAACCTATATACCCTCACTAGACACCACGTGTCCCAAGAAAGCCACTGAATTAGCCAAAACTCACACTTGGAGAACTTTGCATAAAGCTTCTCCTCCCTCAATCTCTGTAACACAACTCTCAAATGCTCTGTGTGCTCCTCCTGACTACGCGAGTACACCAGAATATCATCAATGAACATAATGACAAATGAGTTGAGGTAAGGCCGAAACATTTTGTTCATTAAATGCATGAACGTTGTTGGGCCATTGGCTAGCCTAAAAGACATCACAAGGAACTCATAATGACCATATCGGGTCCTGAAAGTTGTCTTAAGAATATCCGAGTCACTAATATTCAACTGGTGATACCCTGATTGGAGGTTAATCTTGGAGAACACCCTCGCTCCTTGAAGTTGGTCGAATAAATCATCGATGCAAGGCAAAGGATACTTGTTCTTGATTGTAACCTTGTTCAACTTACTATAATCAATGCACATCCTCATAGTGCCATCCTTTTTCTTCACAAATAGAATAGGCACACCTCACGGCGAAACACTAGGCCGAATGAACCCCATATCGATGAGTTCCTGAAGCTGCTCCTTTAACTCCTTCAATTCCGTCGGTGCCATACGATATGGTAGAATAGAAATGGGATGAGTGCCCGGCACCAAATCAATACCAAAGTCAATATTCATATCTGGTGTCATGCCCGACAAGTCTGCAGGAAACATATCGGGAAAATCCCTCACTACAGGAACATAATCAATACTAGGAGCCTCTGCACTGACATCCCTCACAAAGGCTAAGTATGAAAGAAAACCTTTCCCAACTATCCGCTGGGCCTTCAGAAATGAAATCACCCAACTGGGAACAAAATCAGTCAAACCTCACCACTCAATCCTTGGCACACCCGGCATAGCCAACGTCACTGTCTTAGCATGACATTCCAGAATAGCGTGGCACAGAGATAACCAATTCATGCTCAATATCACATCAAAGTCAACCATACTACGCAACAAGAGATCCACTCGGGTATCTAAACCCCCAATAGTCACTACACACGACCGATATACACTGTCACAACAATAGTATCTCCCACCGGAGTAGATATATGAACAGATGAAACAAGAGACTCGCGGGGCGTATCCAAATAATGGGACAAATATGATGACACATGTTGATACCTAATTTTTTTCTATATTTTTATATGCATAAATACCTTCAAAATAATGTATATATGCATATATAAGCATGCATAAAGTTTTTATGATTTTCCCATAATTTTAAGGATTTTAATTGAATTATTTCCTCCTTTTACTCATAAAACCCCCAATAATTACCCTCAAGTTATTGTTGGGGTGATTTAGTCATTAAAATTCCATATTTATGCTAAAATATGGTTAAAATATTTTTTGTGCATTTTTTATAATTGCATTTTGTATTTTTAAAGCTAAATTGCATATAATTGCAAAGTTAGCCTTATTAATGTATAATTACATTTATATGCGTAAAATTAATATCCTATGTTTTTAAAATGTTAAAAATCTATTTTAAATCATTTTAGTATATAAAATAATTTTTCAGAAATTATTTATTATAAATTATATTGGGGGAAATTGGCTATTTAAAATGTAGGCAGATTTGCATTCCAATGTTAATTCAATTTAAACCCAACACCAGCCCAATTTATAACCAAAATACCCGACCCAAACCTAATTACCCCTACCCGACCCAAGGCCATGTTAAAATCCTGGCCGTTGATCTAAAAGATCAACGACCCTCATTCGTACTTACCATTTTAATTCCAAACGACCCCTAACCCTAGCCCATTATTTAGAGACCGCCTCCTCTATATTCTCTTATCTCTTGTCCTCTCTCAACCACTTAACCTAACCCTAGTTTTTTCAACCCGCCGACCTCCCTTTCTCCGGTCTTCTCCGGTGATCTCCTTTCAACTCCTAAGCCTCCAATTTCTCCTCTAATGATATGCTTGCCTTCTCTAAGGTCTTCAAGGGCCCTAGGTCATGCCGACTTGCATCTAGGGTTTTCTATTTGTCTGTTCTTGGCTACTTCAGTGTGATTTCAACAAAATCATGCTATGCTTATTACGATCCTAGGGTTTCTAGACATGTTCTTTCATCTATATTTGGGTTTCTTCTGAAACCCTAATTTCTGCTTGCATCTCCTAGATATGTACAATTTTAAAATAATTTGAGTTGGTTTCTTTATTATTTTACACTGTTCTTGAAACTCTTTACAAGAATCATTGGTTTTCGTCTACTTCTAAAATTAGGGTTTTCGAAACTCTTTTTAAAAACTTTGTTTAAATTGATTTTTATGTTTAAACTTCTATCTTCTTGCATATTTCGACTGATTCTATGATTTTATTACCTTTGCAACTCGCCTATGTTAAAAATCCTAATTTTTTCTAAATTGTTTTCGTTTGGTTCTGTGTACTAGCATGACTGCTCGTTTCTTATTTGAGTTTCTGTGACTATCTTGCTTCGAATGTGTTTCTAATGAGTTTTTAGCCTATCTTATATCACTTATATGTGCTTATGATCATCTTCACTACTTTGACTTGCCTCTTTTCTATCGCTACTGTTTAA
Organism: Nicotiana glauca; assembly: GCA_026770625.1. Lineage (NCBI taxonomy): Eukaryota > Viridiplantae > Streptophyta > Magnoliopsida > Solanales > Solanaceae > Nicotiana > Nicotiana glauca. The sequence goes on along the minus strand of MU764178.1, from coordinate 12,682 downwards.
CCCGCATGTTTGCTATGTCTGGTTGTTCTTATCCCCTCTTTTTATATGCTAAATACTGAATCGTGACTTCCTCTTTGATTGATTCTGGACTCCCTATTTTATGGTTTGATTGAAAGACCTCCCTTTAAACCCTCAATTTCTGCCTCTTCTATTCGAAGTAATTGATTCACCTACCTTGTCTGTTGTGGTACTTTATTCTTACTAACTATTTCCTCAATTAGAGTATTCTGAACTTAGCCCTAATTGTTTACCCTATACTTACTGAATTTGAATCTTTCCTTATTAGTCATACACTGATTTCTTTCCTTATTTGTTACTTGGTCTTACCTTTTGAATTAATTCCCTTAATGTAAGGGAATACTTTTCCTGATTTTGCTCTAATTGATTCTGAGTTCCATAATTACTATGCTACTATTATTCTTGCCTTATTTTTCATCTAATTTCAAACTACTATATATACACACACTCTCATTAACACAAACACACAAACACTTTGGTTCAAAAAGCTCTCTGTCACACTTAAACTTTGGTTCAAACTTCAGCTGCAAGCCTAGGCTAACTATTATGTTTTCCTGCTCCTTCACTCTTTTGTGTGTTGTCACTTTACTGGTATGTCCTGATTTCAATTTAAGTCTCAAGAATAGTATGTTTCTTTTCCTCCTCCAGTTTATCATGTTCCTGATTTGTTTCTACTTTTTTTTTGTTGTTCGACATGTAATTAATCTCTTTATGTTAATTATATGCTACCCCTTAGACTCAGCATGTTTATGAATGTTAAACCCTTTAGTATACCCCAATATGACTCTCCTCTACTACTGTTCTATGCAAAGTAGTTGTCTATCTTTAAATGACCTGATTTTGTACTATGTCTGGGTTCTTTAGCCCTTTATCATGCTGCTGATTCTGTGCTTAAGTGCTCCTATAACTGTGTGTCTGTCTATGCATCCCCCAAATCCCTTGGATCCCCTGTTTGTGATTACTAAACCTGCTTTGGTTCTATGATCTCTGGCTGTGTATGAACCTATCTTAGGGGTGTTGTGTCTGGACTATTGTCTACTACTCCACTCTCTTTTCAAACTGTCTCTGTTGTTTTACTAAACTATTTTAAGCAAACCTCTTTCCAAGTACTATTTCCCACTAAAACTCTTCAAACTGTGTCAAGCACTTCACTATATTACCAAGTCAATAGGTTCTGCCCCCTCCAGTATGTGTACTACCTTGGGATCCTCTTGAGAACCCTCTGAACTTTGGAATATTGAGGTTGTCCCTTATACACTGCACTTATTTAATTTTGGTTACCAAGTCTAGGTGTAAGCACTGCCCGGGATCCTTGAGATCCTTAGGGAACTTTGATGCACCTAGACTATGACACTGTCTATGGAATTTGGGCATTTGAGGCTGTTGTAGGCTTTGGAAACCTGGGCCTAATTGAAGGCTCCCTATAGAATAACTTCTTCTTTTCTTATTTACTTATGTAATTCATTCATATGTTCTGTAATAATTTGTAAACGAATATTGGGTTAACTACTGAAAAGGGCGGGTAGTTACATGTTTGGGGGGCAATGCGGATAGAAATCATGCCTATAGGACTTTACATTTTACTATGCTTGCCTTACCATGTTAGAAATCATGTTTAATAGTTCTTTACTATACTTGTCTTACCATGTTAGAAATCATGTTTAATAGTTCTCAAAATCAGCTTCACAAATAGATCCCATGCATATATGATATAAATTAATCCAGCTTCCATTATAACAAGTGTTACATGTTTTTCTTTCATTGGTCATCATGCCTGTAAAGTTTCTGAAATCAGTGTTAAACAACTAGATGGCATGCTTATAGGGAATAACTCTAGAAATTCTTCCTATAGATCTCAACTAGTTTAGTTTAAATAAATCAACCCAGTCTACGTTTTAGTTCACTTCAAACTGGTTTAATTAATGGTTCATTTTCCCTGAAACGACTTCTTTCAAAACTGCTCAATGTATCATTAGACATCATGCCCATAGGGATTTAAGAGTCCATTTTTGAAAAACCTGCCTTATTTCACTATAAGACATAATCATCAGTATTCCGCATATAGGCAAACCTGTAGGGGTTTTTCTGAAAAAACTTGCAACTCTGAAACTGTCTCTATGACTTAATGTTTTTCTGGTTTAAACAGGCTTTAAAAATCAGTAGGCAACTGATAGGGTCATCACTTCTGGTTTATAAATAAACTGCTTGTCTTCTGTATATTCACTTAGACATCCTGCCTTAGGATACTGTTTAACAAAAAGGCCTTTATTTGTGTTTGAGTCCTGCTGTTTACATGCCTTATTTGTAGAGGTAAACTGAGCCTCTTATTTGCTCCTTCATGTTCTTGTTTGCTAAGAGTCCTATGTGTTATTGCTTGTCGCCTTAGTATTTTTACTTTTAAACCTTAGGGGTCTGTCTAGAACCACCTATAGGTAGATGTCCTAAATCCCTCCAGGACCATTAAAAGGGACGGGTAACAGTACTCAATAGAGATCGCTGACCAACACTAGATTTGAATGACCACTAAGGGGATAGGAAGGGTAGATATGGGATATGATGACTACACGCTAATGTCACGTGTAGCCCCCTCATTGAGGAGTGTTTACCGAACATTGTGTGGGGTGATCCTATAGGCTAATCAACATAGGACTCCTTTTCAAAATTCCTTTTGTTTAAACTTTGTTTTATAAATACAACTTGCCCAAAACCTTTATCTTATTATTTGAACATGCCTTATTTTTAATTATTTGTTTCAAGTATTTATTTGGACTAATTTGTAAGCATAAGTTCGGTCGGGACCCACAGTTGTGGACCAAGAGAGGTGCCTAACACCTTCCCCTCGAGGTCATTTCAAGCCCTTACCCTAATCTCTAGTAATGCAAACCAATCCAAGAGTTAATCGCTCTAGGTGCAAAAATGCACCATAACTCGTTAGGTGGCGACTCTTCAAATGCTTAATTCCAAAAAGGAAATGAGTCATCATACCCCATGAATATCGAAACTCGGACCTCTCTCCGCAGAGGGAAAAAGGGGGCGCGACAGCATATATGAAAAAGTGGAACCAGGATTATATAATACAGAGGCATCTCTGTGGCAGACTGAGATAATACCTGTAATCACAGCACCGGAAGCAATAACATCTGGTCTGGCTGGGAGGGCATAGAAACGGGCCTGACTACCACTTGATTGACCCCTCCTCTAGGGTAAACCCTAGCTGACTAACCTCCACCCGGAGCTGGCTAAGTGGGTGGGGAAGTAACTGGTGCTGAAGTCGAAGGCTGACTCCTCAGCTGGGACAAACCTCCCATAAGATGAGGACAGAACCTCTTGATATGACCCAAATCTCCATACTCGAAGCAACCTTTCCCGGCAGATGGCGGTGAGACTTAAGAGAGCCGCGCGCACCGGGATGCCCACTAGAAGAACCAGGCATAGATGAGCCCTGAATTGATGGTGCCTGAGTCGAACTCTGAGCTGGAAAGGCACTGAAAGACGAGTGAACCTGATATGAACTGTGAGAACCATGGCTAGAGGATCCGCCACGATGGCCTAAACGGGCTAGATGAGCATGCCTGAATGGACGACCTCTACCGTGCTGAGACTGACCTCCCTAAGGAACACTACTAAAGCTACCAGAACCCCGAAACCTCTTGGCCTCCTTCTCATCTCACTCCTGGCGGCGAGCTGACTCTATCTTTCCAGCAATGTCAACCACCTCCTCAAAAGGAGCGCTAGGTACTCTCTCTCTGGTAAAAAAAAACCGTAGCTGATAGTTGAGGCCATCAACGAACGTCTTGATCCTCTCCCTGTCTGTGGGAACTAGCCAGATAGCATGACATTCCAACTTGGAGAATCTAATCTCATATTGTGACACGGTCATATCCCCCTGACGGAGCTGCTCCAACTACCTGTGCAGTTTCTCTTTACGAGGATGCGGTACATACTTCTCTTGGAAGAGAATGGAGAACTGATTTCAGGTAAGGGGCGGTACACCAATAGGCCTACGCCTCTCATAAGCCTCCCACCAAGTGAAGGAAGCTCCAAAAAACTAAAAAGTAGTGAATGAGACTCCACTAGTCTCCAGTATACCCGTTGTACGTAACACCCTATGACACTTGTCCAAGAAACCCTGGGCATCCTCGCCCTCTGCGCCACTAAAAGTCGGAGGCTAAAGTCTACCAAATTTCTCCAATCGACACTACTCGTCATCAGGCATAACTGGAACCATAAAATCCTGAGCAGGCGTAACCTGTTGGGCTAGTGGTGCCTCTGGTGTCTAGAGTCTCTGAACTACCTAATCGAGCGTACGGATGAAGGGAGTCTAAGTGCCTCCCCTGGCCTGAGAAGTAGCTACTGTAGTAGAAACTGCGACTGCCTGAGCAAGACTGGTGCACACGATGAGAATCTGAGCCAAAGTCTACTAGAGACCCGGAATAACAATAGGAACAGTTGGTGCCTGAGCTACTGTTGCTAGAGCATCCCTCTGGAGCCTGATCATGAACTGGGGCGGCTGGTGGATATGTAGATGATGCCTTAGCTACTGTACGGGCTAACCCCTACTCCTACCACGGCCTCGACCGCGTCCTCGAACTCTAGTGGCCCCAACTGGTGGTACTAGTGGGCGTCCGTCTTGACCGGTAGCACGTGTCCTCACCATATGTGAGAGAATAGAATAATAGAAGTTTAGTCACCAGAGTCAACAGATTCACATGACAAGACTTCAAGAATGTGAAGTTTTTCCTAAAGGTTCTGCAGCCTCCCGAGAGACCTATGTAACCTAGGCTCTGATACCAACTTGTAACGACCCAAAAACCGACCCAGTCATGATGTCGCCTATCGCGAAACTAGGCCAGCCAACTTATTTCCAAATAATCCATTTTTCAATTAAAGACTAATAAAATCATATTTTTGATAGAAATCCAACAAACTATATAAAGTGAAAATCCAAAACAAGCAAAAAAGTACAAGCCCGATCACGGGTGTCGCTAGTCATGAGCAAAACTACTACAACTATTCAAAATAACAAGACCAACATAATCTGAGAATATCCAACAAATATACTAAAGGAAGATAAGGAAGGAGAAGTCAGAACTGCGATCTACCTCGCAATCTCCAAGAAAAAGCCGTCAAAGATATGATCAGCATCCGCTACCGTGGCCCGAGATACGTGGATCTGAACACAAGGTGCAGGGGGTAACGTGAGTACACCAACTTAGTAAGTAACAAGTCCAAACTATGGACTGACAGGTAGTGACGAACCAAACCTCAACAAGTAATAACATAATAATTTTACAGAAAAGTAGGCATGCTTGGAGTTCAAGTAAAACTCGACAGTAAATAGATGCAATCTGAATAGTACAGAGTACAAAACTCAGGAAAATCTCTATGTACCAATGCACAGCTAGCATGATTAGTATTCTGTGTACTTCCACTCATAAGTACTCAACCACTCGGTACTGTATATGGCCACCCGGCTCAGGGAGGATCCATCCCGGAATATATATCACTGACCGCAGTCATCTAGTATTGAGGAAGCAGGCCAATCCAGCCTCATGGAGAAGATCCATCTCTAGGTATAATACTTCGGACAAGATCCATGTCCAGGGAAGATCCATTCCTCAATGTCACTAACTGCGCTCACTGGGGGTGTAAATACTTCAGAGGGGCTTATCTTAGCCCAAGCGCTATAATAAGCCAACAAAGGCATGTTTAATATCTCGTTGCAGCGTGTAGCTCGATCCCATACTTTCACTCAATATTAGGCTCTCGGCCTCACTCAGTCATCACTCTAAAGTCTCACACACACGGGCTCAAAATGTCATGATACGATATGTCAAATAACAATAATCGAGACTGAGGCATGATATAATATGCATGAACATGACTAAGTACAAAAATATCAATAAAGCTAATGATATGACAGCAAGAAACGACCTCTCGGGTCTCAACGGTATTGGCGTGAAGACCTAACATGATAATTAGCATGATTCATAGCTCATTCACTTAATCACATAAGTACAACACAGATGTCAGTAATAAGAGTCACTAAGCGGTGCCCTGAATGATATAGACCGTATTTCTCACGGTGCACGCCCACACGCCCGTCATTTGGCATTCGCGTCATCTCAATAGTAATCATAGAACACATAGTTCGAGGTTTCGAACCCTCAAAACCAAGTTTGGAAGTGGTACTTACCTCAAGCCAAGACAAACTCTATCCCGCGACGCCCTTGCCTCTCAATTTGGCCTCCAAATGTCCCGAATCTGACAAAAATCAGAACCATAACATTAATATATGCTAAGGTAACAAAGCCCACGCGAAAATAATCAAATTACATCACAAATCCCGAAATTGGTCAAATCCGACCCCGGGCCAACGTCTCGAATTCCGATAAAATTCATAAAACTAGAATCATTACATTCTCACGAGTTCATACATACCAAATACATCAAAATTCGACCACAAACGACCCCTCAAATCCCTAAATCAAAGTCTCTAATTACAAGCCCTAATCTCCCATCTTTCTTCCTAAATTTTCCACTAATACCATGATTTAAACAATGGGAAAATGGCCATAAACACAAGAAATAAAGCTTAAGTAGCTTACCCAACTGAATACCTTCGATTCTCTTGAAAAATCACTGACGTAGCTCTCTTCCCATCTTCAAAAATGGAGAAACTTAGAAAATTTTGCGAAGGGGGCCTTTTTATACCTTCTGCCCAGCGATACCGCACCTGCGGCCTTTTCACTCGCACCTGCTGTCCCAGGTGCACACCTGTAGAAACTACTTATCCGCCGAAAATCGTACATGCGCTCAAATACTTGCACCTGCGGTCATGCAGGTGCATTCCTTCCTCCGCACCTGCTTCCTTCCTCCGCACCTGCGACTTCTGCCTTCTTCTCTTGTGGACGCATCTGTGGCTGATTCATGCTTTTGCGGTCATCGCACCTGCGGTCCCCTAACCCCAGGTGCGGTTATGACGGGAACTCAGCAGCTTCAGCTGCAAATTCTAACTTCCAACTTCTTGATAACCATCCGAAATCATCCCGATGCCCCCGGGACCTCAACTAAAAGTACGAACAAGTCATATACCACTATTAAAACTTATACCAATCTTCGAAACACCCAAAACAATGCTGAAACACCAAATCACCCTCGGAATCAAGCCTAAGGATTTCCAAAACTACTGAATTCCGCAAACGATCAAAAAGTCTACCCAACCTCACCCGAATGACCTGAAATTTTTCACACACGTCACAAATGACACAACCACCTAATCCAATTTTTAAAATTCCATTCCAGCCCCAATATCAAAATATTCACTATCAACAGAAAAAATGCCAAAATTTCACTTTCGCCAATTCAAGCCTAAATCTACCACGGACCTCCAAAATACATTCCGATCATGCTCCTAAGTTCCAAATCACCTAAAGTTATCCGAACCATCAAAATTCACATCCGAGTCCTTTTTCACACAAGTAAATGTTCGATTGACTTTTCCAACTTAAGCTTACTCAAAAGAGACTAAGTGCCTCAAACCTCTCCAAAACCACTCCGAACCCGAACCAACCAACCTGATACCACATAATACAACTAAACGACACATAAAGAAGTAGAAATGGGGAATACAGAGTGGTAACTCATGAAACGACCGACCGGGTCGTTACACCATATCATGCTCAAACTCAAGGGCAAGTTGAAGTTTCCAACCGTGAGTTAAAAAGAATTCTTGAAAAAAGGTTGGAATCTCAAGAAAAAACTGGGCTTTAAAATTAGATGATACATTATGGGCATATCGAACGGCGTTAAAAATGCCAATTGGAATATCCTCATATAGATTAGTCTTTGGGAAAGCTTGTCATTTGCTAGTTGAATTAGAACACAAAGCTTTTGGGGCACTAAAAGCATAAAACTTTGAATTAGCCTCTGCTGGTAAAAATAGATTGTTTCAGGTTAATGAGTTGGAAGAAATGAGGCTGGAAGCCTATGAAAATGCAAAACTTTTTAAAGAAAAAATAAAAAAAATGGCATGACAATTTGATCCCACAAAAAAGTTTTAAAATTGGAGATCAAGTGCTTCTTTACAATAGTCGACTCAGGCTATTCCCAAAAAAATTAAAATCAAGGTGGACAGGTCCTTACAATGTAACAAATGTTACTCCATATGGAGCAATTGAAATCCAACAGAAAAATAGAGGTGACAAGTTTAAGGTAAATGGTCAAAGACTAAAATTATACTTTGGAGGATATTTTGAGCAACATTCATCGGTCAGTTTGATAGACTGATGAATTCCACCGGTTATAAGTCGAGCTGACGACGTTAAACTCAGAACTATAGTGGCATACCTGTGGCCATTGAGGGTGAAGCAATGGAGCCTTATAAATCCAACATAGATTTGATAAAATGATTAACCAATTAATCTTGTCAATATTCAGGTTTCTGTACAAACAAGGTATCTCATGAAAGCCTCTACAAAATAGAGCCACTTACACATGAGCAACTCCATGGTGATCAATATGCCTATGTAGCTGGTTGGTCAACCATTTAATGTTTCAAGTCGAATGCTGGCTCAGGTAAGTTTTGTTTTATATTTAAACCAGAACCAAATGACTGATAAGATCTTAAATTAGTAAGTCTATTACACACAAAACATGTGTAGTCACAGTTTCTTTCAAGCTTTCTTCTGTGATTGTAAATTTGAAAGCCAAAAAGATTTTTTTAATTTATATACATTAGTATTAATTTTTTGTTTTCCTTTAATTAATACTTATATATGTATATCTCTCATCTTTTATCCAGGAGGATGAAACAGTTCACGTGTGGAGGGAATATTTTCTTATGCATTTCTAGTATATATTATATATGTATCTAATTAATGGATATATATGTTTATATAAAGTTCTTTTTTCTTTATATCTTTATATATAATTAGTTTTCTCTCCTCTATCCTATTTATAGATTTTTAGTTACCAAAATAAATTTTTTATTATATGTCCAATGATTAATCTTTTCATCTTCACCGTATAAATCCATATCTATGATTTTGATTTTGTGAAGGTAGGAACAAGCGTCTTTATCTCATAAAATCATTGAAATTGAGAATAATTATGATCACAAAACATGTAAAATTAATAAACTTGGCTAGAACTTGCTCTAAATATTTCTCAAGGCGAAACAATAGGTGACATTGATTTTTGGAAAATAAAATTAGGCTTTCTTTGATTTACCATTTTCTAGCCTTCTTATTTTCTAACCAAATATATATAAATATTCCATTAGAACTCTTCTTTGAGCCTTTATCCCATTTTTTTCAACACCTTGATCTCTTATAAAGAAGAAGAAGAAGAAGAAAAAAAAAAGGAGTCGTTATATATATATATATACATATATAGTCATGAGATCTTCCAGCTAAAAATGAGCAGAGGTTGGTGTGTGTGTGTGTGTGTGTGTGTGTGTGTGTGTATATATATATATATATTAAATATGGAAGGAAAAAATGTGAATATAAGATATTTGAAATTATAAAAAAAAAAGATAAAAAAATATTATCAAAGCGAGGAAATGTCGAGCACCAAGAAATGTTTGCTCCAAGCTGGGGAAAAGAAGTCACTATAAAAATATCCTTATCCTACCATCCTGAAGCCTAATATTACAAGCCAAGAAAAGCCCTAAAAAGATTCTAAAGATCAGTATTGAACCTATATTAGTGGAGAAAAATACAAGGAGCAAGCCTATGGACAAGAGTATGATATTAACTTAATAACTCATCATAAATCTATCAATTTTGAAAGATTCAAGGGAAGAAGATTGCAAGTTCTTGTTGATCAAAGCAGAATTCAGAAATAAGGTAAAAATTTGGTGAATTTCAAAAGGTTAATTGCATTGACCATATTGGAGGATATTTATTTTGTATAAATTTTCTATCCTACAATAGTCATGAATTTTGGAAGATATATTTTTAGAAGTATTATTTTTTCCCGATGACGAGCAAAAGTTCAAGTATGGGGGTATTTGATTTAAAATAAAATATGAATAATAATATCTTATCCTTGTATATTTTCTAACAAATCTTGTAGGAAAAAAAATTATGAAAAAGAAGAAAAGAAGCTAAAAGACAGGAGAATGAAGCAAAGCTACAGTTGTACACATTATGTTCATATTCACAAATGTGAATATACATATGGGCTTATGGAAAGAGACAATTAAAAATAAAAAGGAGCACAGTTGTATATGTGGAGTCTTTATACACAAAGGTCACATTTGTATATATGGAGCCTACATTTGCAAATATAACCCATAAAGTCAAGAATGGAAGAAAAGGAGTCATATATGCATGTGTGGAATCTATATTTGCAAAGGTCACATTCGCATACATGGAACCTACACTTGCAAGACTATCTCATAAAGTCAAGAGTGAAGCACAAGGGCCATAGATGCATATATAGAATCTATATACACAAAGGTCACATTTGTATATATGGAACCTACATTTGCAAATCTAACCCATGAAGTTAAGAATGGAAGCAAAAGAGTCATATATGCATGTTCGGAATCTATATTTATAAATTTCAAATTCATATACATGGAATCTACATTTGCAAGACTAACTCATGAATTCAAGAGCGAAGCACAAGTGCCATGATATATTGAATCTACATACACAAAGCTCACTTCACATACATGGGTTTCACATTCGCAAAAGTGGAACATGACAAAAATTACTCATCTTTTCCTATAAATAGCAAGTTTTCTTTGTATAAGGATATTCAATCCTTGTAGGACAAGAACTAGTCTTGGTCTTTCTTTCTTTCTTTCCTTATAGTAAAAATATTTTTAGTCTTCTAAATATCCTTTTTAGCTTTTCTTACTCCATAATGGACTAATTTCTTTTTGTTGGGATAGTTAATGAAGCTTGATTATTTTATAATATTATCTTAGTTTTTATATATTCTTGGCTTGAAACTTTTTATTTACATATTGTGCTGAAATTATGATTTTTAATTACTCTATCATCACATCTACATATTTTAGTGTGAAAGTATGTAATAGCTGATGAATAAATTAGTAGTGTGAAAGTAATTTTTCAGAAATTATTAGTTCAAGTCAGTAATCTTGCTTGCCTCAGTTTTAATTCTCACGGAGGAATTGTTGTAAGCAATATTATTGATCCTTGGTAAAAATATTCTCACATACTTTTTACTTTCTTTGAGCACAATTCAAGCAAGAAAAATATTTCTGTTTAAACATCACTAGTCTTAAATTGATTAATTAACATAATTCTCACTGAGTATTATTAATTGGTTATTTCTCAGTGAGCCAAATATAATTGCATTAGAAATAAGTAATTATTCTTTAGAAAATTAAATGTAGAAATTGAGGTTTTATTATAGTAATATTCTTAAGTGAATTTAATGACCTAATTCTTTTTTAAATTATAAATCTTCCAAAAATATTTATTTTGCCTAAGTAATTAACAAGTTTTAAACCTCACTCACTTTTCATCAATTTGATTCTCTCAAATAGTAGTTAAAATATTATAAATTTATAGCATAGATTATCCAGTCTTTGTGGGACGATATCTTAAACTATATTAGAATTCGACAGAGTACGAGCATGAAATTCCAATACAAATTGGCCTCGTCCGCTGCCACCATCATCGACTACCACCACCCACCATCCCCACTACTCTCACCACGATCATTCTCAATCACAACCAAAACTCATCCATCTCAACTACCACAACTAACTATCTCATCACCATCAACAAACATAGCCGGCGCTGCCCATCATTATAAATCACCACCACCACTCGCCATTATTAATTGTCACCACCCACCACCAACATTCTCAATCATAATCGTCACCACTATCAATCACTACTATTTACTATCCTGAACCACCACCACCAACCAAAACTACCACCTACCACCGCATTTAGTCGGTATTCACAAGGACTACCACTGGCCATCACCACTAGCAACTATCATATTTTAAAAAACTATATATTTTATTGATAAAATTTTAGATTAATTAGTATTTCATTTGAATTTTATGTTTATTAATTTTCACATAAAGATAAATTTTATACATTTACATGTTAAAAAATAAACAGTCTTAATTATAGTATTCATATCTTAATACACATCTTTATATTCAGATGTGTATTCAAATTCAAATGTCTTAATCTTGATACACATCTTAATACATATTGAGATGTGTATTCAGATTCAAACATCTTTGTCACGACCCAAACCCCGGTCGTGATGGCGCCCGACACCTTGTTAGGCAAGCCCGACCATTCGAACACTCTCAACCCAAAATACAAAGCCCTTTATCGGTCATTTGAATTTAAAACATCAGTTAAGCAAAAATTTCAATCTGTGATAACCATAAAACGGTGCGGAAACCACAATAATAGCAATACAGCCCCCTATCAGATCTGGCGTCACGAGTCAAAGCCTTTAGATACAACTGAGCAACATCCTATACATATGAAAGTATAGATGCGGAAGTAAAAGAGAGATAAGAGGGGAACTCGGGTCCTGCGGACGCCAGGCAGCTACCTCGAGGACTCCGACAGATGAACTAGGCAGCGGCAACAAACTCAGCTATGCCTCCGGGATCCCTGTATCTGCACACAAGGTGCAGGGAGTAAAGTGA
>MU764176.1:4013-65361 GCA_026770625.1 Nicotiana glauca | reverse complement strand
ACTCCGGACTTGTAAACCAGATTATATTTGCAGCGACCGCATTGTCCTTTTATAAGGCATAGTTGGGCGTGATCAGACACAAAATAGCATATTGCAAATTTTTGCAGGGGGAGTTGATCATTTGTTAAAGCAAGGGTATATCAATGAGTTATTTAGTGAGAAAGGTAAACAGGCATATTTAAAAAAAGACAGGAGCCACCAAAATCACCTTCTCCCAAAAGAACAGTTAACATTCTAAGTGGGGGTGAAGACATCAATGTTGTGTCATATACCGCAGCTAATAAAATTTCAAAAGTTACAATTACCCACGGGAAGCGGCTGTGACATGTGTTAGAAGAAGAAAATATCACGTTTGATGATGCAGATGCTGAGGGTTTATTAACTCCACATAACGATGCATTGGTAATATCTTTACTCGTACATGATACTAACGTCAAACGAGTTTTAATTGATCCAGGTAGTTCTGTGAACAATATTTTGTTATGAGTGCTACATGAAATGCAAGCAGAAGAAAAATTGGTGCCAAAAGCGCATACTTTGTCAGGTTTCGACAATTCTAGTGTCGTAACAAAAAGGGAAGTGATGCTCACTACATTTGCGGAAGGTATTGTCAAGGATACAAAATTTCAAGTAGTAGAAATGGAAATGACTTACAATATAATTCTTGGTAGGCCGTGGATCCACGACAAGGGTGTTGTTCTATTGACGTTACATCAAGTTATTAAATTTCCAGCACCATGAAAAATATGTCAAATCAGGGGAGACCAACAAACATCTAGGAGCATCAACTCTATGGTGAATTCAAATGAGAAAGGTGAAGAGAAATAGCAATTACAGAATTCAGTTGATGAGAACATAACATCAACCTCAGCTGATTCAAGGCAAATAGATATGGATTCAAGACCTGATTTTATTCAAGAACCAAAAGAAAATGAAAATATCAAAACTACAATAGAAGAATTGGAGGCAGTGATTTTATTTGTACACTGGCCAGAAAGAAAAGTGTACATAGGAGCCAATCTTAGCCCGAAGATGAAACGTAAGTTGATTGAATTTTTAAAAGCCAACGCAGATTGTTTTGCTTGGTCCCATTCTGATATGACAGGTATACCACCGGAGGTAATGGCTCACAAATTGAATGAAGATCTATCCCACCCACCTGTCAAATAGAAGAAAAGAAAGCAAGGCACTTTCAAAAATCAGGTGATTCAAGATGAGGTAAATAAATTATTAAAAAATGGGTCTATTCGTGAGGTAAAGTATCCTGAATGGCTAGCTAACACTGTCGTTGTACCAAAAAAGAATGGTAAATGGCGAGTTTTTGTAGATTATACAGATCTTAACAAAGCTTCTCCTAAAGATTCTTTTCCATTACCTCATATAGATCAACTAATTGATGCTACTGCAGGGCACGAATTGTTAAGTTTTTTAGATGCATATTCAGGTTATAATTAGATTAAAATGGATCCAGATGATGAAGAAAAAACATCATTCATAACAGATAAGGGGACTTATTACTATAAGGTAATGCCTTTTGGTTTAAAGAATGCAGGAGCAACGTATCAAAGGTTAGTTACCAAAATGTTTCAAGAACATTTGGGAAAAACTATGGAGGTTTATATAGATGATATGCTCGTTAAAACACAACATACCGTAGATCATATATCGCATCTGTCTGAAACGTTTAAGATTTTGCGAAAATTTAATCCCGAAAAATGTGCATTTGGTGTTGCATCATGTAAGTTTTTAGGATTTCTTGTTTCTAACAGTGGTATTGAAGTAAATCATGCACATATTAAGGCCATTGAGGAGATCCCTAATGTACTTTCAAGTAAGAAAGAAGTTCAAAGATTAACAGGGAGAATTGCAGTTTTGGGAAGATTAATTTCTAAGTCATCAGAGAAATGTTTTAGATTCTTCTCAGCTCTTAAAAAGCAGGATCATTTCGAATGGAATGAAGAATGTCAACAGACACTTAGAGATTTGAAAGCATATTTATCAAATCCACCTTTGCTTGCAAAACCAAAGGCTAGGGAAAGACTACTCATCTACCTTGCTGTTTCAGAGGTAGCGGTAAGTGCGGTTTTGGTTCGAGAAGAACAAGGTAAACAATGCCCTATATATTATGTTAGTAAATCTCTGTTAGATGCGGAGACAAGGTATCCCCAATTAGAAAAGCTGGCTCTTGTATTAATCATGACATCTAGGAAATTGAGACCTTATTTTCAATGTCATCCAATTGTTATAGTTACCGCATATCCTTTACGAAATATATTACATAAGCATTAATTATCAGGTAGGTTGGCTAAATGGGATATAGAGTTAAGTGAATATGAAATCACATACCAACCTAGAAATGCTATTAGATCACAAGTATTAGCTGATTTCGTGGCTGACTTTAGCCAGGGGATGCAATTAGAAGCAGAAAAAGAAGTACAGATACTTAATGGGGCTAATCCAGGAATTTGGACTTTATTTGCCGATGGTTCATCTAACGTGAAAGGAGTAGGTTTAGGGATTGTTTTGGTACCACCTACAGGTGAAACTATACGACAAGCAATAAAATGTCATTCAATAACTAACAATGAGGCAGAGTATGAAGCTGTGATTGCAGGTTTAGAATTAACTCTAGAACTGGGCATAAATCAGATCATAATAAAGAGCAATTTGCAGCTCGTAGTTAACCAGATGCTGGGGACTTATACAGCCAGGGAAACCAGAATACAACAATATTTAGAAAAGGTAGCAATTTCAAACTTTGAAAGTTAAGCAGGTACCAAGAGATGAGAATCTCGAAGCAGACGTTTTAGCTAATCTTACATCTGCATCTGATGTGACAAGTGATGCAAGTTCCTCGGTTATTCATCTATTTCATTCAGCTGTCGATCATGACAAAAATGAGGTAAATTTTAATAATTTAACTTGGGATTGGAGAAACGATATCGTTGCTTTTTTACAGTATGGAACTGTTCCTGATGACAAGAAAAAAGCTTACGCACTTCGGAAAAAGGCTACTTGTTACTGCCTAAATCAAGGTAATTTGTATCAAAAAATGTTCGGTGGACCCTTATCTAGATGTGTCGGAACCTCTCAAATAGAATATGTAATAAGGGAAATACACGAGGGGAATTGTAGAAACCATGTCGGAGGAAGATCACTGGTAAGAACCTTGATTATGGCAGGTTATTATTGGCCTAAAATGGAAGAAGAAGTAGAAAATTTTGTGGCCAAATATGATAAATGTCAGAGGTACGGGAATAATATGCATAGACCAACGGAGTTGCTACATCCTATCAACGCACCTTGGCCATTTATGAAGTGGGGAATGGATATCGTGGATCCATTACCACAAGCAAAAGGGCAGGTAAAATTTTTGCTCGTACTTACTGATTATTTCACTAAATGGGTAGGAGCCTTCAAATAGGGATGAGAAAAGGAAGACAAAGATTTCATCTGGTGCAATATCACTTGTCGATTCGGAGTACCCAAGGAGATCGTATGTGACAATGGCCTCAATTTATAGAGGCACAAATTACAGAATTTTTTCAAAGTTGGCAAATTAAAAGGATTACGTCCACACCTTATCATCCAGTAGGTAATGGGAAAGCATAGTCAACAATCAAGGTTATTATTAATAATTTAAAAAAATATTTGGAAGAGTCCAAAGGAAATTAGCCGGAAGTGTTGCCTGGTGTTTTATGGGCATATCGCACAACAACAAAAACAAGTACGGGAGAAACACCTTTCTCATTGGTTTATGGAGCTGAAGCTTTAATTCTAGTTAAGATAGGGGAGCCAAGTACAAGGTTTACATATGCAACTGAAGAATCCAATAATGAATAAATGACTATGAGTCTCGATCTACTTGAAGGAAAAAGGGAAGCTGCGTTGGTAAGAATGGCAGCACAAAAGCAAGTCATAGAACGGTACTACAACAGGAAAGCTCACCTCAGATTTTTTAAAATAGGGGACTTTGTGCTCAAAAAAAGTTTTTCAATCCACAGAGGCAGCTAATATGGGAAAATTAAGTCCAACATGGGGAGGACCCTACAGAATTTGTGGTATTGCTGGCAAAGGAGCATATGAACTGGAAACAATGGATGGCAAAGTGCTACCAATACATTGGAATGCAGTTCACTTGAAAAGATATTATTTCTAAGGAATACCCACGATCAGGTACACATCTTTTAAAATTTATTTTTGAATTATTTAAATTTTACTAACGATTTTAGATGCTAGGCAAAAACCTAACCCCTACTAAATAATGAGTCACAACCTGCAAGGCATATGGAATAAACTAAAATTCTTTACCTAGGGTTACAATTATTCTGATAAAAATACAAACGAGTTAGTCGGTCATCATCTAAAATCGTACCTCCGAGTCCCGTGCATTTTTCCTTTTGAGGAAAAGAAACAAAAGAGGGAAACAATCAAGTGCTCGAGGCTTCATACTTCAACACTCAAACACTTGGGGGACTATATAGTATATACAAGTACGTATAAAGAAGGTAAAGAAGATTGAAGAAAAATCAAGCCTGAAAAAGTCAAGTGGTCAAGTGCAGAGTAAAAGTCACGAGTCAAGGCTAAAAGAAAACCTTACTGTAGTTAGGGTAAAGCTATGTACTAAAGCAGGTTATAAGGAAAAACCTTGCATTTGTTATTTTGAATGAAACGGGTTGTAAAGGCAAAACCTCGTGTTTATTATTTTCTTAAAAATCTGTTACAAGAAAAACAATTATGAGAAAGTTATAGATGTAATTC
Organism: Nicotiana glauca; assembly: GCA_026770625.1. NCBI lineage: Eukaryota > Viridiplantae > Streptophyta > Magnoliopsida > Solanales > Solanaceae > Nicotiana > Nicotiana glauca. Next base: position 60,600 of record MU764176.1, on the reverse strand, counting down.
AAATACATGTAAAGAATTATTTAAAACTTGTCAAAGTTCAAAACAAAAACTTGTCAAGTTAATTCAAAGAAACATGTGTGTTCCTATTTCTTTTATCGTATGCTATCACCACTATGAAGTTGAGACGTCTTCTTCATTAGGTGTCGTAATATAAAAGGGGGCTCTTTTATGAAACTCATGTTTGAATCATGAGATTAACAGAAGCAATTTCAAAGAATAAAAATGCAAAGTTATTCTATAAGTCCTTAAGAATAAAGGCGAGAATAAGAACAAACAGAACTTAAAATGATAACATAAAGAACTTCTTGAGTGCCTAAGACTAAGAAACAATTTAGTCACAAAATAATAAAATTGTTTATACAAACTGACCGATGAAAGACTTGGGGACTTCCATTCCAAAATCAACCCTCAAATGATAACCAAGGGTTTGATTACAAAAAACTTTCAAGAGAATCCAAGAACTTTAAACATAATTTTCCAAAAAGGTACTTGCAAAAAGGGAATTTAAAGCAACGTAATTTTTTTTTCACTAAGAAGAAAGAACTGAGGAAGGATCATCAACGGGATCAACTTGGTCAAGATCGCCAACAGATGCGGGTTGATCTTCAATCACAGCAATTGGAGCACCAACAGACGAAGTCTCAGATTGGCTTGCAACAAGAGGTACAGTTGGGCTTGAAGAAGGTGCGACACCCATGGCAATTTCAGCGTTCACGGGGACTTCAACTGCGGGAGTTTTAGCCAAAGAAGTTTCAATCACATGAGCTTCAACCTCGGAAGATGAAAAATCTTGTGTTTGTTGAGCTTATTCAATGGTTTCATTCACCTTGGCTAATTCTGATTCCAGGTTGAAGCTTTCTTGGCCCATTTCTACTAAGGTGTCACGACGAGAATTTAGGAAAGCCCAACTTACCTCAACATCAGTTTTCTCTTCAAGGAGCTCATAGTCTCTCTCCCAAGCAGCGACTTCATTCTTAAGTTCTTCGTTCTCAGCCAAAACAGAATTATAAGATGATTGAATGATGGCATGAGAGCTCTCCAAAGCGTGCACCTTATCAGCAGAGGCTCGAAGATTCTCTTGTGCTTTAGTCAAATTCTGAACTAGCTCCCCGGCATAAATTTCTTTTTGATTCAAAAGATCTTTCAATGCCCTGATCTCTTCACTGGCCTTGGATATTTGTTTAGAAAATGAAGACTCAAGGCGTTCCCTTTCCTTTTCAGCCTGACTCGATGAAGCCTTGATGACCCCCAGCTCAGAAGTGAGTGCTCAAACCTGTTGTTCTAAGGTACTCTTGTTTTCTTGTAAATCTTCCATAGTAATCTCAGCACTATCAAATTGCTCCTTCCAATTAGCTGCTTCCAACTGAGAGTCACGTGCTACCTTCTCCAAAAGAGGGATTCTGCTAATCAGCTATGTGCCAATGAGATTGGCCTAAAGGAAAAAGAGAAGGGGAAATGAGAATCCAAGAAGATAGGAATTTTTTTAGAAAAGAAAAAGAAAAAAACATACCTTCAAAGTAGCATGCACAATATCATTCATCAAAGTCAGATTGCTATGTCTCTCTAGTTTTGTTTTCTCAATTGGGCCAATTAAAGGCTCGAGCCAAACGTCTGTCTGTCCAGACTTTCTTAAAAGGTTGTTATCAGCTGGAACTTCAATAGTCACGCTCCTCATAGCAATGCTTCTACTCGATGAACCCACCTCCATATGATGGACAATAAGTGGGGGAATTAACAAAGAAGGAGCGGAGGAAGAAGTCAAAATGGTAGAAGAAGGCACGGAAATAGCTAGGGCAAGCAAAGAAGCAATATCTGGCACAGGGATTGAGAAAGAAGATAGGGATACCTCATCTAGAATGGGCCCTAAGTATCCACTACCAAAACCTCTAGAGAAAAGCCGGTCAATAGATTCTTGAGTGTCATGGGGATCGTCATCTTCATCATCATCAGGGATAATAACTGGGGTAGCAACAGGCTCGGAAAGAGAAGGATGGGGCGAGGCATCATCTTCACTATCAGAAATAACATGTCTTCTAGCACGTGGCCTTGACACCAGGGAACCTCCTTCTTCATCCTCTTCACAATCTTCTTCCTCGGAAGCTTTTCTCTTTGAAGAAGAAGAACCCAGGGCTAACTCTCGAGTTCTTTCTGAGGAGGTACCAAAAAAGGTACGGAAGGCCACGATTACGTCAGCAGTAACCCCTCGAATGGAAAACCTTGATAAAAAGAAGGATGGAAAGTTAAAATACTAAATGAAAGTATTCATATATGGGAAAAATAAAATATAAACTCTTACCATGAGTCTTTACTTTCCAACCATAACGGTTGGAAAGATTTTTCAGGAATGACTGTCCGTTGGAGAGATCTTCAACAATGTGTCTACCCAGCTACGAAAGTTGGACACAGTTTCTACAACTCCTATAGTTGCTGATAGACAAAAAAAAAGGGGTGGTATTAAAGAAGAAAAGGTACGGAAGAAAAGTTACGAGAAGAAAAGTACGAAAGAGATATCAAACTTACGTGCAAAGTTCCACTTCTTAGGGAAGAGAGCATTATCATTACTCACTAAACCAGCAGTGGGAGCAGCAACAAACCGAGCATACCAGCCACGGTCTTTATCGTCTTCAGGACTTATTAAGACCCTCTTACTCCTGGCTGCTAAAGTAAAAATGCCATTGCGAAAAAGCCTAGGGGAGTAGAGATGAATTAGATGGGGGAAATTAAAGACAACATCTGCCAAATTGCTGAGATGCCTCAAGCAAGCGACAATCCTCCAAACAATTGGTCCAATTTGACTAAACTGACATAAAAAAGTGACAAAAATCTAGAATAACTAGATCAATGGATGGTTTAAACCCTAGACTAAAAGGGTACGTATAAACAAAAGAAAATCCAATGATATAATTAGTAATTCTTTGATTTGGATTAGGAATGATAATGGGAAAATCATCATCCCAATGACAATCTTTACGAATTATGGGGATTAAGGGTTCAGTAAGTTGAGAAGGATAAGCATCAGCTCGATCTAAAGAGGCCACTTGGGTCCTGAGAGATTCTCTATCGTGATAAAAAGATAGGTCCGTCGGAACTATTTCTTCTACTAAAGGTTCGTGTAAAGGCTCGGAGGGTTCTTTGCTTCTGGAAGAAAATCTTTGAGAATGTAAATCCCTAGTTCCAGAAGAGGGGCCAGAACTAGAAGACGGCGTAGATGAGCTACCACCACGAACAGATCCTAGACTGCGAAGCCTACCACCACTGCCTCTTCTATGCCTAACGGGAGCATTGGAGAAGTTATCTAAAATAGGAGTTCTCATAGGGTTAGGGTTTGGAGAAGCCATGACGAAGAAGATTGAAATGAAGAAGAAGTGAATAAAAGATTTGAAAAATTAAAGTGTTCAATACGCTTTATGTGGTAGAAGACAAGGATGGAAGTTATATTTATACTAGTGAGCAACCGTCAGAAGGAAAGAGTGCGGTGATGGAAAGTCCATAAAAATGATAATTGACACTTCGTGAACAGGGAAGTCGAAAAAGAAAGCCTAAGAAAGTGCTGCACAATTGTAAGACCAATAGAAAGATGACATGTGTTCAGTGCATTAAATGGAAGTAACAAGTGAAGCGTCAACTGTATCAGAGCATTAATGGTGACAAAAATTCTCCTTTAATGGAATCCACTTCCCAAATATTCAAACTGATGAATAAATGGAAAGAGGGGGGACTATCTGTATTGGAAAATTTTTATTTATATATATAAAGATGACGTATCAAGACATATGGATTGGTCAAAGAGTTATGATTAGTCACGAGACAGGGATTGCAATAAATACGGGCAAAGAAAGATGGAGAGGCATGGGACATCAGTTAAGTAACACAACGCCCGTACCTATTTAAGTCATTTATATTCAAGAATCAAAAGGAATGAATCTTGCTATAGAAAGGAGTGCAGATGCAACATTTAAAGAACAATAAGTACTGAATACGTTAGAGAAGATATTCCCTATGTAATGATTGTGTAACGGTGCATTTAATACATTTAATGTCTCATAGGTACTGTGTTGTTATTGTTGTTGTTGTTGTTGTTGTTGTTGTTGTAATGTCTCATAATAGCCTCATTATAATTAGAGTAAACGGATATCTTCAAAAGAAGCTATAAAAAGGGAGATATACGATCAGTTGTACACACGAAATATTGGAGAATAATACTTTGATTCATTTAGTTCTTTCAATTATGATTTTGCTCTCCTTAATTACTTCTATTCTTTACATTTCTTCGATTATCAGTAACCAGTGTTCTTTTAAATTCTAGTTTTGACTAAAATTTCATTATTTGGTTAAACAATCCCATTGATAAATAACAGTCCCATTGGAACAATATTTGACATGTATATGTTTAACCTACATTTGTTAATTGTTAGTATTCGTGGAATATCTTCCTCAATCGAAAATCTTCATTAGATTGATAACAAATTAAAAATTGAGTGAAAAAGGATGCCTTCGAGAAGCTAAATTAATAATTGAAATAGTAAATCTTGTACTCATATCTTTCTAGTTGATGTATATTCTCTGAAAAGACAGTTTTTTTTTCTTGAAAATGTTAGTTAGATATATGCTTTTGCACCATTTTTTATTATAAGTTTAATAAAGAGGAATACATATATTTTGTTTTTTTCTTGGATCTATTAATAATTGCCTAGGAGGAGTCGTTGTCGATATCAAAAGCTAATCACATTCAAGCGTGGAAAGAGGCTATTCTTGTAAGTATAGTATCTATAAAGGAAAAGAGCATGCTTCTTGACTACCTACATAACTTGAAATAGTAATTAGGACTATGACATAAATTCCCTTATCCTATCTTTTTAATCCAATTCTAATCATTGTTTAATATGAGATGGGTCCATTTGGATTTGATGCCTACTTCATCTCCTTAAAATCAAGAAAGATTTAGAATAAAGTTGCATCCACACGTGAATTCTCAATAAGCTACTACTCATTAGCTCTTTGGACAAACCCCACCTTATATATAGGTAGGCTAAGAATATATACCGGTAGAGATACAATAGTGTATAGATATGAGATAAGATTGACTCAAGAAAGTTTCAACATGGAGATGTTAGAACATATAATTAGAGGTATAATAACAACAAGGTTTGTTGGCTATGCAAAGGAAAAATCAACACATTATAGGGAATTGAACTTAAGGTATTAAATATTTTTGAAGATGAAATCATTTTTTTTTCCTTTGTAGTTGGGATCTGAAAGTTCACTGATCTAATTAATTTATATTCGCAGAGATAGACGTACTAATAGGGTTAATATATTTTGTAACTTCTGATTAAGAATAAAGAAGACAAATTATTCTGTCGAACGCCCTTGGTGGTACTTTGTGCTCTTGTTGCGCTGTCAAACTTCGTGATTCCCAACTTCGCCGCTTAAATGGGGCTGCTTAGATATGGGCCATGGCTATGAATATTCTATTTCTAATATATTGAGATTTGATCAGGGTGATGAGATGAAAAAAAGTTGAAAGGTAGATATGGAACTGAAACATGAGTATGAATGACTAGACCTCCAACTAGAGAAATGACCACTTTGATGTAGGGATTATTTTATTTCAAAATTCCAAAATGAGTCAGATCGATCGATATTATGGATAATCTTTTTCCCATTTGCAGAGTCTTATTACATACAATGCATGCATCCAAAGAAAGCTTAATGGTGTCTCCAGCTAACCCTATGTCCCACCAAGATCTTGAGCGTGGTTGTTTCGAATATATTATGCATATATAGTAGTTTTTTTAATTAATTTAATATATGATGACGCCAACTTATTTTAAAGTAACATAGCAAACGACTTGTGTTTAGTTGGACCTATTTGAGTTTTCGTCTTGGCAAAGCCTACGCAGAGGTCAATTTGCCTAGGAAATTAGCTTGCCTTATTTTTGGAGCTGAGATAACTCAATTTTGACCCACAGATAAAATTATATTTGATTTATAGTATCGTGAAATTATAAACTTTCTACCTTGTAGTACTCGTATATCCTTAATTTTTTAATTTTTTTGTTGTGTAAAATTATATAACTGATTTATAGTTAATTTTAACGCACACACACATATGTTAAAGAGGAGGATCTTGGTGATGGATGTTGGTATTATGTTAAAGAGGAGGAAAATATTTGCTCGAGGAAGACCGAGAATCAGGTGGGGAGCCTTGACTAAGGATAAAGCCCAAGAGTTGGAGGTGCGGTTGTCGGCTATGGGAGCTTAGAGGAGTAGTGGTGACACAAGCACTATGTGGTAACGATAGCAAACTGTATAAGGGAGGTTGCGAAAGAGGTCTTAAGGGCCACGATGGGCGTCCCTGGTGGGCACAAATGAGACAGGTGGTGGAATGAAGTGGTCCAAGGTAAAGTAAAACCGAAGAAGGCGCCGTACCTGAAGTTAGTGGGGAGCATAGGTGAGGAGGAAAGGCGAGCGTGTATGGAGATGTATAAGGAAGCTAAGCTGGTGGTCACAAAGGCTAAGACTGCGGTTTATAGTCGTATGTACGAGGAACTGGGGGGAAAAGGCGGGGAGAAGAAGTTATTCCGACTGGCCAAGTTGAGAGAGGGGAAGGCTCGGGATTTGGACCAAGTGATATGCATCAAGGACGAAGATGGTAGAGTATTGATGGAAAATGCCCAGATTAAGAGGAGATGACAGACTTACTTTCATAAACTTCTGAATGAAGAAGGGGATCAGGATATTGTGCTAAACGAATTGGAGCATTTCGAGAGTCACCATGACTTTGGGTACTACAGGTGTATCGAGGTTGAGGAGGTCACGAGAGCTATGCGTAAGATGAGTAGAGGCAAAGCAACCAAGCCAGACGAGATTCCGGTGGAATTTTGGAAGTGTGTGGGGAGAGAGCAGGTTTGCAATGGTTGACTGAGTTGATTAATATTATTTTTAAGGTGAAAAAGAGTCGGATGGGTGGAGGTGGAATATGGTGGTTCCATTGTATAATATTAAAGGTGGTATCCAGAGTTGTAACAATTATAGGAGTATTACTGAGTCATAACATGAAAGTGTGAGAGGGGGAGGTTGAAGCGAGGGGAAGGATAACATTGTCTGTATCCGACAACCAGTTCGGGTTCATGCTGGGTCCTTCAGCTACAAAAAATATTTACCTTGTTAGGAGGTTGGTGGAACTGTACAAAGAGAGGAAGAATGATCTGCATATGGTGTTTATTGACCTAGAGAAAGCGTATGACAAGGTTCCTAGAGAAATCCTCTGGAGATGCTTGGAGGCAAAAGGTATGTCAGGTCCCTACATTATGGAGATTAAGGACATGTATGACGGGGCTAAGACTCGAGTTAGGACAGTAGGAGGCGACTCCGAGCATTTTCAGGTTATGATGGGGTTACACCAAGGCTTTGCGCTCAGTCCGTTCTTATTCGCGCTGGTGATGGACGCGTTAACACACCATATTCAAAGGGAGGTGCCATGGTGTATGATATTAGCCGATGACATAGTTCTGATTGATGAGTCACGAGCTGGTGTCAACGAGAGGCTAGAGGTTTGGCGACAGACCCTTGAGCCTAAGAGTTTCAAGCTGAGCAGGACGAAGATGGAATATATGGAGTGTAAGTCTAGCGCTGAGCCCGGAAAAGTCGGCGTGGATGTGAGGCTTGAATCAAAGGTCATCCCAAGTAGAGGTAGCTTCAAGTACTTGGGGTCGGTTATCCGTGGGGGAGGGGAGATCGACGGGGTGTCACATACCGTATTGGGGTAGGATGGATGAAGTGGAGATTAGCATCTGGAGTCCTATGTGACAAGAGAGTGCCGCCACCATTACTCAAAGGTAAGTTCTACAAAGCGGTGGTTAGACCAGCCATGATGTATGGGGCTGAGTGTTGGCCTGTTAAGAACTTATATATCCAGAAGATGAAAGTAGCAGAAATGAGGATGTTGAGGTGGATGTGTGGGAACACTAGGATGGATAATATTAGGAATGTTGATATTGGGGAGAAGGTGCTCATGGCTCCCATTAATGACAAGATGCGGGAAGCGAGACTCAGATGGTTCGTGCATGTTAAGAGGAGAAGCCCAGATGCTCCGATAAAAAGGTGTGAGCGGCTGGTCGTGGAGGGTACGAGAAGAGGTAGATGGCAGTCTAAGAAGCATTGGGGAGAGGTGATCATGTAGGATATGGCGAGGTTTCAGATTTCCGAGGACATGACACTTGATAGGAAGATGTGGAGGCCGAGTATTAAGGTTATAGGTTAGGAGGTAGTTGAGTCTTGCCTTCGTATCTTTGTGAGACTGGTCTGGTAGGTTTTTATATATTTATCTATTATTTTATTGACTATTTCGCTTTTCAGTGCATGACATATTTACTAGCTATCGCTTATGCTTTGCATCTTTCTTCTGGATTTCATGTTGTTCCTATTCTTCATATGATTTTTGCAGTGATATTACTATTGTCACCTTTTGTCTTTTTCTTTTCTTGAGCCGAGGGTCTTTCAGAAACAGCCTCTCTACCCCTTTGGGGTAGGGGTAAGGTCTGCGCACACACTATCCTCCCCAGACCCCACTAGTGGGATTTTAATAGATTGTTGTTGTTGGAGTGTGTGTGTGTGTATGTATATATATATATATATATATATACACCTGATTTTCCGTTTGAAAATTCTCTGTCAAACAGACATGGTAATAAGGGAGTGTTAACATTTAGGTACACATTTTCTTATTATGTCTTTTAGACATATCAAAGAAAAAATAAAATAAAAATGAAGCCAATGAATACCAATGACCATGTCCAAACAGCAAAACAATAATATACCCAATATGTTCCTATATATGGGATTTGTGAAGGATAATATATACGCGACCTTACCCTTATTTTGTATAAGTAGAGAGTTAGTATTCAAGAGGCCCTCGACTCAGGCAATACGATGACCATGTCCATTGAATTGAATTCTTTTGTAGTATAAGAGGCCAATTTTGTCAATGTCAATCTTTCACAAACAGAAGAAAAGAATGCCCTTTTTTTTCAAAACCCCTATTGCCATCACTTTCACTTAGATTTTAGATAATGTCACATAGAGTTGCTACTGTCATAAAAGTAATGATTGGTCTTTTAGCCACATTTGCATATATAATAATAAGAATAGAAAGGAGGCTTTTTTTAATTTTATTTTAAGCCATGTAAATATGCAGATGTTTAGCATTGGCGTCTGAAGGAGAGTAGTTGCGCATGCATTTCCACATTCTTCCACTTTCTTGCACATTCTATATTCCGAAGTGTAGAGGACAGATTACGTATGGCCCAATTCCTTTGTAGCTTTCAACGTTATCTACTTAAGGGAGATTTTGCAGCCAGTTTCTGAAATTCTTTATTCAAAAAAAAAAAAAAAAAGGTTCCACGTGCAAAGATTGATGCTTCTTAAATTTACATAGTTTATTTGCATCACTTTTTTATTTTTTATATTCCTAATATTTTATGGATTTGAGTTTTTTGTACTAATCGTACAAAAAATTCTTGGCAAATAATTATAAAGTAATTACAAATTAATTTTTATGATAATTATTAATTGGTAATCTGGTAAAATAATTTTCAAATGACATGCTATCACATATTAATTAAACTATGCTGATAATTGTTATTCAATCTGTATTGCTGTAAAATTAATAAAACAATAAACTTTCTGAAAATACAGAAACAGAAGATTAGTAGAACTAGAACATCAAAATTCTGAAAACAGTATAGGAACTTCAAAATAAATTCTGAAAACAGTATAGAAATAAATCGAGCCCACTGAATACACAGTGTGTCCTTAAGGAAATTATTCCCCTCAAGTACCCCGAGGTTCTGGAATATATCCTCCAGGATAGAACGATTTAACTCACCGGAGTATTGGTACCGAAATGCCAATGAACAACGAACCACTCGATGGCTGTAAAACACACTGAAATTTTTATTACAAAGAAGAGGGAGATCAGAAAATTCCGTAAGTAAATATTCTGGGATTTGAAGGAATATTTATAGCCAATTTGGCACTGTTTCTGAAAAGGTTTGCAACCTCTCAAAACAGCCATAGTTGTGGAACAGGTTTGACACTGTTTCTAAAAAGGCTTGCAACCTTTCAGAACAGCCACAACTGTTGAAACAGGTGGGGAACTATTGCGGAAAAATAAACGGATTTAAAAGAATTCGGGAAAGAAAATGGACCGTACCTAGTCGCGCGTCATGGGTAATTCGAGATTGAATTTTCGTTAATCAATTAAATATTTAAAAAGAATTTTGTCCAAAAAGATTAATCAATCAATCTTTGACCAAATCCAAATCCAAATCCGAAGCCGAGCCGAGCGAATGACGACAACGACGACGACGATGCTAGGCTTGCCTTCTTCTTAACTCTTTAAGAGCTAAAAGATGAGCTTCTCTATATATACACAAAGATTTTCTTTCCTTCTACCAATGAGGGACAAAGTGCATTAGTAAAGTGAACTCATTCAAAATTTCACTCCCCTCCATTTCTTTTCCCACCATTTTCTATTCACACCTCTTTTATTATTAATAATAAAATCCAAAAATCCCCCACATGAATGGAGAATGGCTATAAACTTAAATGAATGCATGAAAGTGTGTGTGTTTTACATGTAAGAATTAATTGCATCTGGATAAGTAGGTTTCCCTTGAACTTTTCGTAGTAAACTTATATCGGATATACTCGGTCAATCGGTAGATTTGATATCCTTGAACCGTCGAAATTTGTTGTATACCTAGACAACATAAGTCACACAATCAATCCTTAACCATCTATGGTTCTCACGGTTGTGTTCGTTTCAGCCATGAGCATCGCCTGGTTTCATGAGTGCTTAGAGAATAGGCCTTTACTTTTATTCCCCTTGAAGCGGCTCATACTTCACACTCAAATAGGTGATTCCTAAACGTATAATCCTAAAGACACACTATCTGGCCATATCCTGCCAGACTTAGCAAATCATTAAAAATCTTTAAGCTTTATTGACTCATCAAAAAGCCTTAATGTTTTACCTCGATTTTTAAACATTGTCTTCATCACGAGAATGTGTTGACTTATTTGACAATATTGAACCGTCATTCATAAATTTGTTTGATCTCTTTGAACCTATCTCTTGGGATCTCTAGTCTTCTAGATAGAGTTACCGCCATGCTGACTTGTCTTAGGCCTTTAACCCCATTCCCTTTGATGATCTTTCAATTGCCTCTCTATATAGGACTTTTGTAAGTGAATCTGACACGTTATCTCTTGACTTTACGTAGTCAATTATGATAACACCACTAGAGAGTAGTTGTGTAACGGTATTGTATCTCTGTCGAATATGACGAGATTTTTCGTTATACATAATGCTCCATGCCCTATTTATTGTCGCTTGACTATCACAATGTATACAAATAGGTGTCAAAAATTTGGGCCAAAATGAAATATTTTTCAAGAAATTCTGGAGCCATTAAGCTTCACCGGCCTTATCTAAAGCCATGAATTCAGATTCTGTTGTAGAACGGGCAATGCACGTTTGTTTGGATGATTTCTAAGACACTGCTCCACCCCTAATTGTGAAAACATATCCACTCGTGGATTTAACTTCAGATGATTCGGTGATCCAATTTGCATCACTATATCTCTCGATTACGGAAGGATATTTTGTTATAATGCAAAGCATAATTTTGGGTATGTTTCAGATACCCCAAAACTCGTTTCATTGCCATCCAATATATTTGATTGGGATTACGTGTAAACCAACTCAGTTTGCTAATAGCACATTCTATATCTGGTTGCGTATAATTCATGATATATATCAAACTTCCTAATATTTTTGCATAGTCCAGTTGTGAGCCACTTTTACCTTCATTCTGTTGAAGTGCATAACTCACATCAATTGGAATCTTGGCAATTTTGAAATCCAAATACTTGAACTTGTCAAGTACCTTTTCAATGTAGTGATACTTTGATAATGCTAGACCTTATGGAGTCTTGTGAATTCTGATTCCTAAGATCACATCAATAACTCCTAAGTCTTTCATGTCGAATTTGCCAGCCAACATGCACTTTGTAGCATTTATATCTGCCATACTTTTGCTCATTATCAACATGTTATCAACATATAAATAAAAAATGACTTCATGACTTGGAGTGTTTTAATGTAGGCACATTTGTCACACTCGTTGATTTTAAATCCATTTGTCAATATTGTTTGATCAAACTTTGCATGTCATTTTTTGGGTGCTTGTTTAATTCCATAAAATGACTTAACAAGTTTACAAATTTTCTTTTCTTTACCAGAACCACAAAACCCTTGGGTTGTTCTATGTAAATCTCTTCCTCCAATTCTCCATTTAAGAAAGTTGTTTTAACACTCATTTGATAAATTTCAAGACCATACACGGCAACTAGTGCCACTAACACCCTAATAGATGTTATCCTTGTTACTGACGAGTAAGTGTCAAAGTAATCAAGGCCTTCCTTTTGTCTATAACCTTTCACAACAAGTCTTGCCTTATAATTGTCAATAGTGCCATCAGCTTTAATTTTCCACTTAAAGATCCATTTCGAACCTAAAGTCTTATTTCCTGAAAGAAGATCAACCAATTCCCATGTATGGTTATCCAAAATTGATTGAACCTCACTAGTGACTGCCTCTTTCCAAAACGCTGAATCAGAAGACGACATAGCTGCTTTAAAAGTTTGAGGCTCATTTTCAAGCAAAAATATCACAAAATCTGATCCAAAGGAAGTAGATGTTCTTTGACGTTTACTACGCCTTGGATCTTCTATACTTGGAGTATTTTTCCTTGGTTCTTCCCGAGGTCGTTTAGGTCTATCAGTTAACGACTCGTATGCAATTTTATTCGGATAGATGCTTTCAAATAATTCAGCATTATCCGATTCCATTACCGTATTAACATGAATCTCGAGATTATCACATTTATGAACCAAAAACCGACATGTTTTACTGTTTGTAGCATATCCATGAAAACGCAATCTATTTTTTTGGTCCGATTTTAACCCTTTTAGGTAAAGGAACTTATACCTTTGCTAGACCCCCCCACATTTTGAAATATTTCAAGTTGGGTTTTCTTCGTTTTCATTTTTCATATGGAATAGATTGCATTTTGCTGTGGGGTACTCTGTTGAGTATTCGGTTAGCTATAAAGATAGCTTCCTCCAACAAACTTTACGGTAGTCCGGAACTTATTAATAAAGAATTTATCATTTCCTTTAATGTTCGATTTTTTCTTTTTGTAATTTTGTTGGATTGAGATGTGTAATGTGCAATAGTTTGATGGATAATTCCATATTCCGAACATATTTCTGCAAACGGAGATTCATATTTTCCACCTCTATCATTTCTAATCATTTTGATCTTTTTATTTAATTGATTCTCTACTTCATTCTTATATTGCTTAAATGCTTCAATTGCATCATTATTGCTATTAAGCAAATAAACATAACAATATCGAGTGCAATCGTCAATAAAGTAATAAAATATTTTTTCTCACCTTGATATGGTGTCGACTTCATATCGCAAATGTCAGTATGAATTAAGTCTAAAGGATTTGAATTCCTTTCAACAGACTTATAAGGGTGTTTTACAAACTTAGATTCAACACATATTTAACATTTCGATTTATTACACTCAAATTTAGACAATACTTCTAAATTAATTAACTTCCGTAAGGTTTTATAATTGACATTTCCTAAACGAATATGTCATAAATCATTTGACTCCAATAAATAAGAAGAAGCTAAAATTTTATTCATACTGTCAACAACCATTATATTGAATTTGAAAAGACCCTCCGCGAGGTAGAATTTTCCAAGATACATTTCATTCTTACTTACAACAACTTTATCAGAAACAAATACACATTTGAGTCCATTCTTTAAAAGTAAAGAAGTAGAAACTAATTCTTCCTAATAGTAGGAATACGAAGAATGTTGTTCGGCGTTAACACCTTGCCGGAAGTCATCTTCAGGAATATCTTCCCACAACCTTCAATCTTGGCTATTGCATTATTTTCCATGGAAATTTCTTCTTCGGGACCACAGTAGAGTAAGTCGCAAATACTTTTTTGACAACACAAACATGTCGAGTGGCTCCAGAGTCAATCCACCACTCCTTCGGATTTCCAACTAGGTTGCATTCCGAAAGTATTGCACAATATCATCAATGTCACCATTCTTTTCCACTATGTTGGCTTGTCCCTTCTTCTTATCCTTTTTCAGGAGACGCCAATCAGGGCTTTTGTGACAAACTCTTCCACAATTGTCGCAGTTGCCCTTGAATTTCTTTTTGTTCTGCTCCTTAGTCTGTCCAGAAGACCTCTTCCTCTTCTTACTTTTTGGAGCTGTCTCTTCAATGATATTAGCTCCCATAATCGTTGAATTTCCACGAGACTTCTTCTCGGCTATTTTGTTGTAATCCTCAATCTTTATACGTATTACAAGATCTTCCAAATTTATTTCTTAGCGCTTGTGCTAAATATAGTTCTTGAAACCTTTCTATAAAGGAGTCAATTTTTCAATCATTGTAGCTACTTGAAATGCTTCATTCACGAACATATTTTTAGCAATAAGGTCATGAAAAATAAGTTGAAGCTCCTGAACTTGGGTTCCTACAGTTTTGATGTCTATCATTTTATAGTCTAGAAACTTGGCAACCACGAACTTCTTCAAGCATGCATCTTTCATCTTGTGCTTCTTCTCAAGTGCATCCCATAATTCTTTCGAACTATTCATCGCATTGTACATATTGTACAAGTCATCTTCTAAAGCACTTAAGATATAGCCTTTGCAAAGAAAATCTGCATGCATCCACGCCTCAACATCATGAATTTCTTATTGTCCAGCATGTACGCAACAGGCACTAGAGGCTCCTCACTAGTGAATTTCTACATATCAAGTGTGGTAAGCCAGAAGAACACCCTTTGTTGTCATCCTTTGAAGTTGGCTCCAGAAAATTTTCTCGATTTCTCGGGCGGAGGAACAACAGTGCGGCTTGACGAGGTTATCGTCGCTGCATTAACAGCAGCAGAAGAATTTCCATTATGAATTACCATTTCTCACTATCAACAACAGAAGAATTCAATTAATGGCAAAACCAGAATAGTAAACAATATTATAATAAGTTATTAGTACGTAAAAAACTAAAGTTTTTAAATACTGTTTCACAAAAAACAATGAAGTTTTATGTTCTTCAAATCTTTTTCTGAATTTCAATACTTTGATGAGGTTTTTATATCTTCAAATCAGAATAGTAAAATTTAGTCGGAGTAGAAAATCACACAGGTTTTAATCTCCACAAGCAGAATATAATAAAATAATTTCCTTAAGATTATTATTCAATCTGTATTGCTGTAAAATTAATAAAAAAATAAATTTTCTGAAAAAATAAAAATAGAAAGTTAGTAGAATTAGAACGTCAAAATTTTGAAAACAGTATAGGAGCTTCAAAATAAATTCTGAAAATATTATAGGAATAAATCTAGCACATTGAATATACTGTGTGTCCTTAAGAAAATTATTCTCTATGAGTACCCGAGGTTCTGGAATATATCCTCCCAGGGTAGAACGATTTGACTCACCAGAGTGTTGGTACCAAAAACGCCGATGAACATCGAACCATTTTAAGGCTGTAAAACACACTGGAATTTTTATATGCAGAAGAAGAGAAGGAGATCGGAAAATTTTGTACATAAATATTATGGGATTTAAAGAAATATTTATAGCTAATTTGGCACTGTTTCTGAAAAGGTTTGCAACCTTTCAGAATAGCTACAGCTGTTGAAACGGGTGGAGAAATATTGCGGGAAAATAAAATGGATTCAAATTCTGAATTGAATTTTGTTAATTAATTAAACATGGAAAGAATTTTGTCCAAAAAGATTAATCAATCAAGCCGAAGTCGAGCGACGACGGCGCGAGGTTTGCCTTCTTCTTAACTCCTTAAGAGCTAAAAGATGAGTGCCTCTATATATACACAAAGATTTTCTTCTTCTACCAATGAGAGACAAAGTGCATTAGTAAAGTGAACTCATTCAAAATTTTACTTCCCATTTCTTTTCCCACCATTTTTCATTCACACCTTTTTTGTTATTAATAACAAAATCCAACAATAATATAAACGAATATGTAAGTTTTCAAGGTTACATAACTTATATTTGTGTTTGACGTATTTATATATCCTTCTAAGTAGAGGGGTGGGTGGTCCAAAATTTAAAATTTGAGATTATTGTAATTGGGGGTCCACCTCCGCTAATAAATGATGAAACTTGAACGTACTTATTCAAATGGTTCAATTGTTGCGGGAGCCAAATGTATATAGTGTGAATAAGTCACAACTACTATACCAAAAAATTATGGCAGCCACTAAATAATAAATAAGACAATAAAGCAACAATAAAAGGAACACCGGAATTTACGAGGTTCGACTAATCAAGTGAAATAATACTAAAGAGAGAAGATACAAATGCCTTAAGAAGATGAGAAGGCAAATGAGAGGTGTGTTTAAATCCTAAACATTAGGCCTCCTTTTATAGGGTGAAATTCTCCCCCAACTTAAGTCTCCCACCGATGTGGGATAGTTTGCCATATTCAACAAATCTCCACCTTGGCAAAATTCCACATCTTCAATTTTCTCTAGGTAAAAAATTTTGGTTGTGTCTTCATCTTCAATCTTTAGTGTTCAACAATGTTGATCAAAACCAAACAATGTTGAAACTTGACTGCAGTCACCACCTTTGTCAGCATATCAGCAGGATTCTCCGTNCCAAGCTCCTTTAGCAACCCTTGAAGCCAAATTGCCTCCTTCACAGCCTCTGTAATAGCCATGTACTCTGTCTCTATTGTAGACAAAGAAACTGTTGATTGCAAAGTAGACTTCCAACTAACTAGTGCCTTTGCAAAAGTAAACACATAACCAGTAGTTGATCTTCGTTTGTCCAGATCACCCGCAAAATTTGAGTCACAATATCCAACTACAGACTGATTGTCTTCCTGCTTAAAAACTAACCCAACATCTACAATATTATGAATATATCGTAGACTCCACTTCACAGCTTGCCAATGCTCCTTTCCTGGATTATGCATATATCTGCTAATAACTCCAACAGCTTGTGAAATGTCAGATCTCGTACAGACCATTGCATACATCAAGCTACCAACAACATTTGCGTATGGTATCTTTGACATATACTCTTGTTCAACTTCATCCTTTGGCGACATAGTAGTACTTAGCTTAAAATGGGGAGCAAGTGGAGTACTAACTGGCTTAGTCTTCTCATCTATGCCAAAAAGTTGTAGTACTCTTTTCAAATATTCTTTCTGAAATAAATAGAGTTTTTTTGAACGTCTATCTCTTATTATCTCCATGCCAAGAATTTTCTTTGCCTCACCTAGATCCTTCATCTCGAACTCCTTCTTCAGTTGAATCTTCAACTTATCAATTTCTTCCGAATTCTTGGAAGTTATCAACATATCATCAATATATAGGAGAAGATATATAAATAAACCATCTTCAATCTTGCACAAATACACACAATGATGGTATTTGCTTCTCTTGTTCCCTTTCCGCAACATAAACTTGTCAAATCGTTTGTACCATTGTCTAGAAGATTATTTCAATCTGTACAATAATTTTTCAAGTTTGCAACACCATATTTTCCTTTCCAGCAACTTTGAATCCTTTTGGCTGAGTCATGTAGATTTCCTCCTCCAAGTTTCCATGTAAAAATGCAGTTTTTACATTCATCTGAACTAGTTCCAAATCCAATTGTGCTACCAAAGCCAACATAATTCTAATGAAGGAAGATTTTACAACTGGAGAAAATACTTCATTGTAATCAATTCCCTCCTTTTGAGCATATCCTTTGGCCACCAATCTTATTTTGTAGCAAACATCTACTTGGTTAGGAAATCCTTCCTTCTTTGCAAATGCCCATTTACACCCAATTGTTTTCTTTCCCTTCGAGAGATTGGCCAATCTCCATGTATGATTCTAATGAAGGGACTGTATTTCATCATTCATGGCAATCCTCCACTTATATTCTTCTGAACTTTGGACTCCGTCTTTATAAGTGGTAGGAACATCATCAACTATAATTGAGGTTGCACAAGCAACCGTCTCTATAAGACGAACAGGTTTCGTTATTGTCCTTTTTGGCCTGCCGGTTACTATTAATTCAAGTTGTTGTTGAGGTTCCTGAGTTGGAATCTCTTCTACTGGCTCTCCTTCCAGAGGATAGTCTTCATTTGTTTCCTCCTCTGCTTCTTGTGTAGGAAAAATAAATTTTCCCTTAAACTCCACCTGCTTAGAAGTACCTTCATTTTGTTTGGTATCTTCTGTTACCTTACTTACCATAGCGGATTCATCAAAGGTAACATCCCTGCTGAATATTACTTTCTTTGTCATAGGACACCATAAGCGATATCCTTTGACTCCAGAAGTAATTCCCATATAAATGGCCTTCTTTGCCCTTGGATCCAATTTTGACTCTGTCACATGATAATATGCATTTGAGCCAAACACGTGCAAAGAGTCAAAATCTACAGCAGACTTTCCATACCATTTTTCAAATGGTGTCTTGCCATCAATAGCAGCAGATGGTAGACGATTAATCAGGTGGCATGCATATGTAACTGCCTCGGCCCAAAATTCTTTGCCCAAGCCAGCATTGGACAACATACATCGTACCTTCTCCAGTAAGGTCCGGTTCATACGTTCTGCCACTCCATTCTGTTGTGGTGTATGTCTGAGAGTAAAGTGTCGGACGATATCATCTTTTTCACAAACCTTATTGAAATGATCATTTTTGTATTCACCTTCATTGTCTGTGCGAATATACTTGATCGTCCTGCCTGTTTGATTATCCACAATCGTCTTCCATTTGAGAAAAATTTCCAACACTTAATTTTTGCTCTTCATTGTATACAACCACACTCTTCAGGAAAAATCATCAACAAAGGTTACAAAATAGTGCTTCCCACCCAATGAAGGTATTTTGGAAGGACCCCAAACATCAGAGTGTACATAATCCAAAATGCCTTTGGTATTATGGATCGCTGTACCAAATTTAACCTTTGTCTGTTTTCCTTTGACACAATGCTCGCAAAACTCCAAGTTGCAAGTCTTTATCCCTTTCAACAATCCTTGATCTAATAGAATTTTCAAGGATTTTCCTCCAGCATGTCCTAAGCGCATGTGCAATAGCTTGGTTGCTCCTGCCTCTTTGTCGTCACTGGACGTCACTATCATTGTTCCAATAACTGTACTACCACGATAGCGGTACATGTTATTGTTTTTCCAATTAGCCTTCATTACCACTAGTACACCAGAGCATACTCTCATTACTCCATTTTCTGCAACGATTTTGAACCCTTTTGATTCTAGGGCTCCCACAGAGATGAGATTCTTCTTCAAATCCGGTACATATCGAACATCTGTTACTGTTCTGATCATTCCATCATGGTTCCTTAATCGTATTGAACCAATGCCATATGAGGTAAGAGGGTTGTTATCCGTTGTTAGGACGACTCCATATTCTCCTTCTTGAAAATTCACGAACTAGTCCCTGTTGAGACATATATGATAGCTACAAGCCGAGTCCATCAACCATATGTCTGATGATGTTGATGGCTCTGTTGTAACTAATGAGAAGTCTGAATCATCACAATCAACTACATTTGAATCCATAATCGCCTTTCCATTGTTATGTTTGGCCTTATTCTTCAACTTTGGACAGTCTTTCTTCCAGTACCCCTTTTCTCGACAAAAGGCACATTCATCTTTGTTGGGTCTAGATCTTGACTTGGATCTTCCCTTCTTTGTCCTCGTTTGATTTTGAGGACGACACCTCACAACCAGTGCTTCTCCTTCTCCACCCTTCTGTTTTTCTCCCTTTCTTTGTTCATAGCTATATAAAGCCGAACAAACTTCTCTGAGAGAAACTTCATCATTTCCATGGAGTAGAGTAATTTCAAGGTGCTCGTACTCATCAGGAAGTGATGCCAACAACATCAAGGCCAAGTCACCATCATCAAAAGTTGTATCCATATTTTGCAAATTTGTGACCAACTTATTGAAACTGGTGATATGTTCATTCATCGTGATACCAGGAACATAGGTGAAGTGAAACAGTCTCTTCTTCATGTACAATTTATTTTGACTGTTTTTCTTCAAAAATTTATCCTCCAGTGCTTTCCATAATTTACTTGCAGAAGTTTCCTTTGTGTATGGATATTTCTTCTCTCTAGCAAGGTAGGATCGAATGGTACCGCAAGCAACACAGTTGATAATTTTTCAATCTTCTTTTCCAATAACATCTGGTATCTTTTCTTCAATGGCAAGATCTAGCCCTTGTTGAAAAAGGACATCTAGAACCACACCTTGCCACATCCCAAAATGTCCGGACCCATCAAAAATTTCTACCGCAAATTTCGCATTTGACACAATTCTTGTGATAAGCGAAGATGCTAATGATGACGTATTGTTGACACTTGATGTAAATTCTTCTTGTTTATTGTCTCTCATCTTTGACACAAATATTATTTAATAGCTGACGACACAAATCAAGATTATTTCCTTTCTGATGTGGAAGATCAAACTAAGCTGCAACCACAGAGCATACTTAGATAGTAACCTGCTCTGGTACCAATTATTGCAGAAGCCAAATGTATATAGTGTGAATGAGTCACAACTACTATACCAAAAAATTGTGGTAACCACTAAATAATAAATAAGACAATAAAGCAACAATAAAAGAAATACCAAAATTTATGAGGTTCGGCTAATCAAGTGAAATAATACTAAAGAGAGAAGATACAAATGACTTAAGAAGATGAGAAGGCAAATGAGAGGTGTGTTTTAATCCTAGACATTAGGCCTCCTTTTATAGGGTGAAATTCTCCCCCAACTTAAGTCTCCCACCATGTGGGATAGTTTGCCATATTCAACATCAATAACAATGATTTAATGAAAAGAAAAAGAAAAAGTAATTTATGTAGTGTCTAAGTGAAAATTTTCAATTTATATTTTGTTAATTGAATAACACATATGTCTTTGAGATGATTGAAAACAAGAAGAAAGAGAAATGATTTATCAAACACCCCGTCGATCAAAGTTTGAAACTTTAATTTCTACATGGTATCGATTTTAGATTGGGTAATCCTCTTAATTTCACTGTTAGGGACATTATTTACTGGTTATCGCTATACATAAACTATACACTGATTATATATAATTATATACATAGTACATATAAATTATACACGTATTATATATTTGTCGGATATTTTTAGTTTAAGCGGTTGGATGAGCAAGTACCTTAAGTTAACTCTGATATATTTTATATACTCGGTAAACTCTTCATTTCGATCTGAAATATAATACGGTTGGCTCCATCAAAGTTATAGTAGATTAAAATTAATAACTATTTTTCATTTTCTCAAGAGATTTCTTGATGCAAGACAAAAAGGGAGTAAATAAGAAAAAGAAGAAGAAGCTGGATTCACACTATAGGTAGAAGTAAATCTATGATCTAAACAATCAATGACCAGATTTTTGGTCTCAGATTTTTACCAGGAAAATGAAGACAACATAGAAAACTCAGATTATTGTCCTTATTAAACAAAGTCATGACTATCTTGCACTGTATGTGAAAAGGCAAAAAATAATTAAACCCTTCATCTCGTTTTTCTTCTTTTGTTTTTATTTTTCTTGGTAGAAAACAAAAAATAATAGGTCAAACCTCATTTTTGTCATTGTCGTTTGATCATAAGTTTGGACTCGGATTCTTTTGGATTACAATTTACGCCAATTTTACTTTTTTAGATCGAGGAAAATAGCAATTAAAACAGATGTAACAGTAGTAAATCTTAGCTAATCTTTTTCCACTATCAAATTTGTAGTGACTATAACAAACATTTTTATATATTCTAACTTTATTTTAGTATTTATTAAAAAGCAAGTAATGCCAATAAAACATTTATTAAAAATCAAGAAATACTTATGACTAAGAGGACCACATTTAACTCAATCTAACACGTTCGTTTTTAATTAATCTATAAGAGTCAAGATCCATATATTCCTTTTAAATCCCAAGAGCAGCTCCAGTGTAAAAATTGCAAAATATTTACAGTGTCCAAAGCCAATTTTTTTCACAATTTAACTAGTTGTACATTATGTGCATTTAATAATTTGTTAAGTCTTTGTCAGATTCTAAGTTATATGCACTGAAGGAGCTAGAATTTCATCAGGGGGTGTCAAAATATAAATAATTAGATACGTCGAAAAGTCAAGAGGAATCAACGTATAGTAAATATACATTAAAAAAATTATCTAAAAATATAGTATAATTTTCTAGTGAACGGGTGTCGCTTGATACCTCTTGGTTCAATGTGGCTCCGCCACTGATTATAAGTATTGGTTAAGTATTTATACCAAGTTTAAAAAATAACATGTTCTACAGTCTGCTACCACGTATAATAAGCATTTATCCATGTAGGACACTAATAATAAATGTAAAACATGCAAAAAATGGCATCTTCCCAATTAAAACGATAGTCTCACCACCCAATTCATAATTTTGCCTCTTAACCCGTTGATTACAAAAGCTATAAGTATTACCAAAATCCAGAGAAATTTTTAAAAGAAAACCGTTGTTGAAGGTCATAAAAATAATTTTTTGGTAAGTTACTCGTTTACCCAAATCGTTAGAATCAACTAATAAATTATTAATGATCATAATATCAAATGCGCTGACTATCTAGACACCAAACTCCGACTACAAAGCTGAAGTATAAGTTCAGATTACGTGTAATATTCTTTTTGTTCTTAAATAAATTGGTAAGTAATTCACGTGTTTATTTGTTTTAGAGCAAAAGTCGGAAAGCTTTTACTTATGTACAACAACAACAACCCAGTAAAATCACACTTAGTGCGGTCTGGGAAGGGTAGTGTGTACACAGACCTTATCCCTACCCTGGGGTAGAGAGGCTGTTTCCAAAGCTTTTACTAATGTAGCGTGTTTAAATTCCCACGAATAGGAAAAATTTGTCGTTTTTCACCATTATTAGTTGACGTCAAAACTAAAATAAATTGGCAAGTCATTAATGTGTCTCATCGTTTTAGTTGGAAAAGTTAGAGTGTTTGTTATTATGCAACATGTTTAATTCCCACGAAAGGCAATATTATTGTTTTTCACCATTATATTATAAGTTGAGGCAATTTAATCAGTCTATAAACCTCATTTTAAGGAACAAAAATAACATGAAAATAGTTATGACATGTAAAGCGAATGGAGCGTAATATATCGCCCGTATAAAATAGTTTGAAGACTTATTGGAATGTAATTGACGGACTACTAATTGCTAGAGCATCCTCGATTAATCAAGTTGAATTCGCATTTACTTAACAAAGAAAATAGAATTGACCTACAAATAAAAGTTTAGACCAATGATTTTTTTTGAGGACCAAGTAAATGAAGTAGTAATAATTATTCTTTTACGTTTTTTAGCTATCTACACTCAAATATTGACAAAACTCTTCACACATGAAATGCAAGACTTTGTGATCTTTATTGCGATTTGTTACTGTAATCTGATCTGATATCCAATTAAACAATTTATATTCCACTAAATAGTAACACATGCCTCTTTAATTGCTAGACAAAAATGTAAAAGAGGTAAAAACAGATTTACCACATTTTTCCGAAAAAGAAAAAACTCCTAAATGGAGTTTGGTTTTTTTTTTTTTTTTTTTTTATATATATTTACCGCCAATAGAAAAAATCCCTACAAAAATTAAAGACTTCACATAGTCAGACAGAGTCCTTTATATCCACAATCACTATACTATTGGCTCCTTCTCAATATAAACAACTGACCCTTTTCACTCTGCATCCTCCTCTCTCCCTCCTTTTCTTCTTCGCTATTTCTTCCTTTCAACTACATATTCTCGAAAAGCTCAGAATCGTTCCTTTTCTTCTTTCTTCTAATTTTTTATTTTTATTTTTGGGAATTCTTAACAGAGCAGCTATGGTACCCCGAGATAAAAAAGCTGGTCATGGTGGCTTATATGCTACTTCTGTTTCTGAGCAACAGCTTCATCAAAACTTTGAATCTATGAACCCACAAGTTAACGATCATGATGAACGAGTTGGCTATCTGAACACGAGCCTTCGGCTAAAAAGCCGGAGTATGAGCTCAGATTCTGATGAAGATGGTCGCCCCAAAAGATTCAGGCCGTCACCAGAATCTAATTCAGAGGTTCGTTACATGTTCTTCCTTGGTTTGCTTTTGTGTAAAGTTTTTAAATCTAAGTTGCACTATGCATGGTTGCTTTTTCTTTTTCTTTTTTCTATTTTATATATCTGCATGTGATTTTTTTTTTAAGTTTTATACATGTCTTTTCAGCATATGTTTTTAATTTTAGGTCGGCACACCTTGGCCCCTCATCCACTTCGAATCCACATTTGTTCAATTTTATTTAATCTTGTTTTTTTATTCAAGCTCTTTCATGTTAGATTGTGCTTTGTTTTCATCATTGGGAGAGGGTTCGTTCATTTCCACTCCATTTATTTTCGTTTTTTGTATCTATAGTAGAGAAATATATATGAACATCTCATTAGCTAGTAAAAATAAAGTAAATCAAGATACTAATCAATAAAAACAAACCAACCATTATTTGATTTATAAACAATGAAAAACAATTTTGCTAATATATATATATATTTGTTTCTTCTTTCATAACCACATTAATTAATTATTGAAATTTTTGCAGGATGGAGAAATGAATTTAGTCAATGAGGCGAACCTTCTTGGTCTGACACTAAAGAAGACACCATCTTTTTTGAACTTAATAGAAACGCAACTTTCAGAAGGAAAGAAAGGAAGTTCTTCTAGTAGTCCTCCACGCCAGTTAGGAAGACCAGCAGCTTCTTCTCGCACTGGAAATCAAATGAATTCTTCAAAAAATGCTAATAAAAATAAGTCAAAAATGGAGGATTTTGCCGCAATTTCTGAAAAATTGAAGGCTTCTAACTTCCCTGCTATAAAGCTCAAGATTGGTGACTGGGAGGTAAAACTTATTTGGGCTTTTGCTTGTCATAAATTATTTTAAGCAATTAAAATAATAGTTAGTATTATCGTTACTTATGAAACCATAAAACTTCTTAATGATATACTTATCACTTAGCTTTTATCTTAAATTTTAGACATTGATCTTTGACAAATGAAGTAATTTAATTACTTCTTATTTTTTATTTCTAACAATAATTAACAGGGAAAATGACAGTGTATAGTCGCTCTCAAAATAATAGTCGAATGTATATTTTTTTGTATATATATACATTTTGTATGTTATATACAAAAATTATACAAATTATATACATTATTTCTACTACCAAATACAGATAATTTTTGGCGCCGGTTAAAAGTAATAATACCCATGACTAAAATGTAGGACCTAGTGATAGATACCATCTTGTCACCAATCTGTAAAAGCACCTTATTACCACATAATTTTAAAACAAGAACCGGCCATTAAGTTTTCATATTTTTTACACAACTGATGATAAACTTTAGTGCAATCAATTTCAAAAATAAAGTTTCTATCCAAATAGAATAAGATGAACTTCTTATTAGCATAATTGACTAAAACAATTATTCGCATAGCACACCCAAATCCAGATAAAGAAATTATTTGCTAGGTTAATCATACATAATTAAAATAATGTAATCACAATCCGCGTAACATTAAAATTTTAGAACCTGTCCATATATATTTAATAGGGAAAATCTCACTTTAACAGAAACTTTACATCTGGTAGCAGCTAAAGTGTATAACATTTATATATTTTTTTTGTATATAACATACATAAATATATGTATATATACAGAAAATATACAAAAATATATATTTTTTGGCTATTATGTTAAGAGCAGCTATGCAATACTATCATTTTTCCTATTTAATATTACAACAACAACAACAACACAGTATAATCCCACTTAGTGGGATCTGGGGAGGGTAGTGTGTACGCAGACCTTACCTCTACCCTGGGTTAGAGAGACTGTTTCCAAATAGACCCCCGACATTCTTCCCTCCAAGAACTTCTCACCTTGCTCTTGGGGAGACTCGAACTCAGAACTCCTATTTCATACTATTACATATGGTACAAATGATTTATGATTAATATAAACCAACCATAACTAGTTTAAAAAATTAGATTATAACTAATTGATTGAAATAACTAATTAATGAAATATTTGGCAGAGAGTTTCAAGGTACGAAGGTGATTTAATAGCGAAGTGTTATTATGCTAAGCGAAAATTAGTGTGGGAAATTCTAGATGGACCGCTGAAGAGCAAGATTGAAATGCAATGGTCACATATTATTGCTATTAGAGCCATCATTCTACAAAATGATCAATCAGGAGTTCTCGAGATTGAGGTTAATTTCTTTTCTCTCCTTAATAGTTTTACATTTGTTAAAATATTAATGTTATTGTAATTTTGGATTTAATTATTTTTTACCACATATAATTACCATTTATACAGTTGAATCAACCACCTTCCTTTTATCGTGAAACAAATCCTCAACCAAGAAAGCACACATTGTGGCAGCAGACATCAGATTTTACTGGAGGCCAAGCTCCCACTTACAGGTGAACTTTCCCTTTCAGAAAATTAAACTTTCTCCATTTTATGTTTTTTTTTTCTCTATTTGAAAAATAAAATACTTTTAAATGATTTTTTTTTTTCAATTTATATATTTTTTAGGAGGCATTGGGTTAGATTTCCTCCAGGAGTACTTGACAAGCACTACGAGAAGCTACTGCATTATGACTCAAGGCTGAATGAACTAAGCAAACAACCTTTCCCTAGCCAATTATCTCCTTATTTTGAATCAGATGTTCCTGAGTTTTCAGATTACTTTGACAATAGATATGGATCCCAGTTTTTTTCCAAGATGCATCATCCTAATCGTTTTTCTTCTTCCGTTTTAATCCCTAACCATCCAATGCATTATAAAAGGACAACTATGGCACCTGTCAGAAATTTCAGTTCAAACTTTTCAGTGTCAGGTATGCACGATAATTACTCTATATATATTAACTGTTTAATTTCATCACTCAAGCAGGGGCGAAGCCACCTTTTGCTCTGGGTGGTCAATTGATCACCATTTGTTGAAATATTATGAAAAATTACACAACATTTATAAGTAAAATATTATATATATCGAAAACCTTTTATGGGAAATACTTTTATTTTTTCCATTGGCTAAGTATATATTCATTGGCGGGTGTTTCTAGACATATATAGCTCAACTAACCCATATAAAAAGTTTGTGCCAGCTTCCAGTGGTTTGATTTTGAAGGGTTATGACCCATTAAAGTTGATCTTGTACATTTTACCTTAGTGATGATTGTTGTGAATGCAGGTGAAAGGAGAAGTAACTATGCAAATACAGACCAAAGGAGGGTGCTTTTGCGACAAGGACCAAACAACTTGAACTTGGTGAATGCTGCAATTGGAAATCAAACTATTGGAATGTTGCCCCTTTCTGCAACACCACAAGCTAATTGGGGCATTCCAACCCAGAATCATCAAGCTATGTATCAACAAAATGAGTTGACGGGACATAATCAAGATAATGTAGTGCTAAACTATATAGAGAACCATTTATTGAATGACAATCAAATGGCATCCTCCAACGAATTAAAACTAGTTGGAAATGCAGACTCGATGTACTCATTGCTCGAGCATCACCAAAATGGAAGTGTAGATGCTACAAGTGATGAACATGGTTTAAGCTTTGGTTATCATATAACAGACAACTATGCACAGGATGCTGTACCAAACAATGGACTGGCTTACGCGGAGCCAATTAATTGGATGGTTCCTCAAGAAATAAATCAAAACCTAAAGTTGGAACAATTTATGGAGCATTCAACTAGTCTTTCTACCTATTCTGATACAGTACATGGAGGTTATCCAACTCTAGATGTTTACGGCGAACAAAAAAGTAGAGTTTAAGGGGAGTAGGCGACAGAAGATCTTGTTCCATGTTTTTCCTTTTTGCAACTACATTATTATTGTCTTATCAGAAAGTAGATAGCTTTGGGACCTCTCAAATTAAGGGGTCTCCTCGTCAATTGTACCTTCATCTTTCATTGGGGTGGTTAGATGTTTTCTTTTAGCCTATGTTTCTATCGATGCAAATGAGCAGAGTCATATAAAAGAGACTTTATTTTAAGTCAAGATGGAGCATATTATGAGAAGCAAAAAGAGTTCCAATATCAGTAGTAAAAAATTAGTAGCTCAATGGTGTAGTGTCCCCTAATAATACTAAGGGTGTATTAATCAAAATTGTTAAAGAAGCAAAAAGGAAAAACCACCTTTTCATCCTCCAAAAGTTTTTAATATTGCTTCAGATTCTATTGCTGAAGACTTCAGGGGCCACAAGCATAAGAGATGAACTTTTTAACTTTTGAATACTCACAGTACATGTTACCCGAACATTGTTACTAACTGAGAAACATTTCTTCAATGATGCTGGAGTTAATTTAGCTAGTGATTGACAAATTGAGGTTGATATTGTCCCTGTTTTGCTACCGGCCATTAGGCTTATGTACTCTGTCTCAACCATTCCTCTTTCTCCCTCTCTTGCACATTCTCTTCTTCTTTTTCTTCCCCTCTTTTTGGCTGAGTTCCAATCTGACACAAGTTGTTTTCTTTAGCTTAATCGACAGATTACTTGTTCAACTATTTCGCTTATTTTCTTCCCAATCCCATTGTTATCCAACATAAGCTCTCACAATGATATAGAGGTTTCTCAAGACTTAACGAACCAATCAAGTAGAGCAAACTAAACTAAATGATGATTTCATCAGACGAGCCCCTTATACTTTCCATACTACTCTTAATTGAGTTGGAGCATAGCATAATTGTATGCAGATAAAAATTGGTAAATTCAGAAAGAAGAATAAGTAGGCATAACTTCCAATAAGCAGAATAAATAGACATGAATTAAGTGCTATGCAGGCTGATGAGCATGGTGTTAGGATTCTTCAGTATCACATCCTAAGCAAGACATAATACACATCTTACCATCTGAGAAGAATAATTCTGATAAACTCCGGTAGCAAGCCTAAGATTCAGTTCCCATCACTGGCTCCAGTTTTATCTGGGTGACTTGAACTGAAAGTAAAATCGGCAAACTGCTTCAAGTGCAAATTATAAAGAACCAGCAACTCCAATAATTCATAGCAGAAATCCTGTGTCAAGTTAGCAAATCCCTTAAATTAGTTGCTTCATTCTACAAAGCTCAAATACATGTAATCAAACACTTGATATAGGATATACAATAAGGACAAGGGACTACTGCTTTCAACAACGGCATCTTTCCTTGGTAGTAGCATATCTACAAGTAATTAACCAGAGACGGGCATGGAATTCTATGCACAGAGCAACATTAACCACAGCTGAAGTTACTAGCAACTGCTTTATTAGTAAGCTGAACTCTCATTTTACATCACTAGTATCGAGTGATCATAAACAGGCATGTACTGAAGAGAAAGATGCATACCAAGCTGATAGTAGTTCATAGGCCTATTTCACTATAATATGGCGAGAATTATAGGTCACTAAAGCGTCATTCCTTTCAGAAGCTTGTGGAGCCTGCATACAAAGGTTGGCCACAGTCTAAGCAATATCATGTGCGCTATCCAACCACCTAAAGGTGGCCTCCATGCTACCCAAATGCAAAAGCTGATTTCGCTTAGCTGCATTTTCTCTGTACCAAAGCTCAATTGTGGTTTATACAAAAATATAAAAAAATAAACGGATACATATAAAGCTCACCTGTGACATCTAGTGACTCAGTGATAATAATCACTAAATAAGAGTGCTGTAAAAGGAAGTACAAACTGACCATACTTTTACTTTAAAATGCCTAAAGCACGCCAGTCATTTGTTTTACAAAGAATATACTCATTATTTATATCTAGATAGCAAGGAACCAAGAGATCAAAACAAAAATTTGAAAATAAGGAACCTACTGCACCTGATGTCTATAATCCTATATCAACTAGAACTTTGGAGCTAAAACTAACCAATTAATATATCCCTATGCTCTTCACAACCATACTGATCGCAAATTCAGACTGCAATGGTGTCAAACAAGCGAAAACATTAATAAGCGGAAGAAAGAAAGCATAAACAACCACCCTTGGGTGGAGTTTGACTGCTTTCTGGTCCAGGCCTTTTCTTCGATGTTATAAACATAAAATTCCACAAGATAGAGAAAACAAATATCTATTAAAGCAGTTGTAGAACTCATTGATAAAAAACTACACTGATATGTTAGTATGTGGATTGATTCTAAATAAAACTAATACCACAAAGAAGCACCTTGTTTTTTTTATAATATTCATATAAAACAATTAAAGTTAAGCATTCCTAAGTGGAACATGCTATGCAATACTTGGAAATTAGTAGATCTTAATTCTTATGGATATAACCAACAGCACTGAATCATAAGGAACCCGAACCAAGAAGATAAGCGTATACTAGCTGGACTAGGCTCCTAAACAATAGATAGGCTTTCTATACCACATGATATGTTCAATTTTTAGCATCTTTGTTCAGAGGAGTTTAGCAGGGAAGAGGAGGAAGGTAGCAAAATAACAAATGCAGATAAATCATTCAGAGAAACCAAAGAAATTTCCAATAAAGTACATGCTAATGCATTTGTAGAATTACTTTAATTAGTAGGAGTAGCTTTTTCCTGAGTCTTTTCCATCAATTTCTTGATCCCAGAGTTGGACAAAAATTTAAGGGATTACAAAATTCCAAATCCCCAAAATGGTTATAAAAAAAATTGGATTCTTTCAGCCGCAAATATATCAAACTAAACCTACTAAGGTAAAGCTGAAGCATATCAGATCAAAAAGAGAATGAACATAAAACTAGCTCAAGTTGACGAAGAGCATAAAAAAACTCCCTTTTGTCTGTTTCTCTGCAACAACAACATACCCAGTGTAATCCTACAATTAGGGTATGTAGACCTCAATGGCGAAGCCAGAAAATTTAACAAGTGTGTTTAAATTTTAACACACTTTGCTAGTGGCCTATGCAAGAGTATTTAAAATCTATTTTTAATCAATAACAACTAATATTTTATATAGTATAACTTTTCGGCAAAGGATAATCAACTGAACATACTTCGGTCAACATAGATTCGCTCCTGATAGACTTTACACCCACCTTGTGAAGAGCCTCGGCTCAAGGAAGTTTTGTCTGCATACCCGTGGCAATAAAATTTAGAACCTTACTTTGCTCCCGTCACACCATAAACCCATAGAATTGTAGATGCCTTCACAAATAATGTAGATAAGTATCAAAGCCAAAAAAACATATATGTGCATTAGCTATTTAGCTTTGAATATATCAACTTTAAATTTGAAACTGAAGAAAGAGATAGGATATGACTAACTAACAATATTATTTCAAAATTAAAAAATCACTAGTATAACTTTTGAAAGTGAGAAAGACAATTTAATCAGCAATAAGGCAAAGGGAGAGTACCGAGAGATTTTTGCAAGCGAAATTGGATAGATTAGCAGTATATAAAGCTCTCGCAAGAAAACATACAAAAAAAAAAAAAAAAAATTCTTCAAAACCAGTTTGCTGGAAAGGAAAAAAGAGAGGTACTAACTTTAAGAAACACAAATTTGCAAAGTTTGGTATAATTGGTTAAGTTATTGCTATTATTAGTACCGGCGCGATGAGCGGACACAAATATGTTAAATTGTGATTTAGGTTGTTTGAATCATGTGCAAATAACCTTAAAATATAAACCTCTCAGATAAAAATTATATAATATTAGATATTAATTATGAAGTAGGATATGAAACTAAAATCTTGTAGTACATAACCTATTATTTTTTAATATATATTTGTAGCAACCCAGCCCCTTGATTTTAGTCTTGCATTTCATTTCGTTGTCAATATTAAAGAATACTAAGCATATCATGTTTGATATGTCTTATTTGAGCACAATAGATCATATTATTGTAACAAACTTGTTACTATCACTTTGTTTTTATCTAAAAGTTAAATATGTCTTATTCATCACATTATTTGTACACAAATTCTTTTTTCTTTTGTTTTTTTCTTATATTTATTGTATTATTTATTATTTAATATTATTGTACTATCATATAATATTTTATTGGATTAATAATTAAATTAATGTCTTGCTTATAATTATTTTAAAAGTCTTTAATAAATAAAAATATTTTATTCTTGAAATTTGGTATATTTTTATGCTTGTATCCTCCCATTTGGAATTTTTAATCAATTAAATTTATAGTAATATTATTAAATATAATTTAATTTTTTTAAATTGATTTAATGTATAAGTATCCTCACACTATCTCTATTTATACATTCTCTTCCCTAATATAAATTTTAATTAGTTTTTACATTAATTTTTTACCTATAACAAAAATAATATCATATTTTATTTTAAAATGTAAAATTGATGTAGGCTAAAATATTAATACATGAGTTATTTGATGACTATGTTACAAATATATTGAGTTCTCTTATAATTATTTTTTATTTAGATGCAGTTAAATGTTTTTTTAGCTTTAAGATATAAATTTTATTTTTAATTTTCATTACTAAAATTACATATATTAGAAATTTATTTTATATTCTTAAAATTTTATTTTAATATAAAAAATAATTTCTTAAGTGTTTGAACATATTATATGTATGTAGTAATATGTTTAATGTCATTTTATTTCTTTCCATAATATTTCCAGAATAAAAAATTATGAAATAAAAAAATCTCATCTCAAATTCAAATAATTCTTTTCATTCTATTTTCTAAATTGGAACGCAGTTTCAAAAAATTTTGCTATACTTTCAAACTTATACTAACTGCACTCAATTCAGATATTAATCATGAAAAAATATTTTCTTAGTTATTTGAATACATTATATCTAAATGTTGTAGTAATATTATCACTGTCAGCTTATTTATTGTGTAATTTTTTTTCTTTTTAGCTTTAATACAAATTTAATTTTTAATTTTTATTAGTATAATTACCTATATTATAAATTTATTTTGTATTTTATTTATTTTTCATATATAAGACTTCAATTTTGGTGATAATATCCATAGTTTGAGCATTCTAATTTTAAATTCAATTAGCCTTTCCCTTTAATTTCTACTAGTAAATTTTTAATAATTTAACATAGTTTTGCTAATTTTTAAAGTATTCTATATTTAATTTTAACAAATTTCTAATTTCAAATTTAATTAGACTTTCCATTTCTATTTTAAGTTTGTATATTTAATTTATTTTATTTTCTAAACTTATGATTTATAAATATCCTCACATTATCTCTAATTTATTTCTATTATTCAATATTTTTAGTTTTTGATTTTATCTATTAGACTTGAGTTACGTGGACCTATTCATATTATGAATTCTATTATCATGATATAAAAACTTTCTCGTCTCAAATTTAAATAAGTTTTACCTTTTTTTATGATAAAAAATAAAAAAAAATCTCTATTTATTTTTTATTATTGATATTATATTATTCAATAACTAATATTATTATATATTCATGTAGATTTTTATTAGCTTGTCACACCTCCTTTTTTACACACCTACCCCGAAGGATAATGTATAAGAGAGTTTTTCCATTTAAAGTGATATTATTTAAAATGAGATTATCTATTTGTTTAGAGTCGCCATCTGGGATAGGTTTGGCTTTTGGTGTCCCAAGTCACCGGTTTATCTTGAATCCCAAATCGAGAAAAATTTTCGACTTCCCAATTGGAGTCTGCGAACCAGAAATTCTGAATAAGGAATTCTGTTGATCAGGGGGGAAAGTGTTAGGCACCCCCGGCTCCCGAGGTTCTAGAACGGTCGCTTAAACTATTATACATGGCTAAAATCTGATTTTTATACATGTTATCATATAGTGTAATTTTAGAATTATTCACCGCTTTCAATTTTAATAAAAAAAAATTTAAGAAAGTGAACGTCGTTTAAAACGTGTTTTTGGATCACGTCACATGAAATACACCCGAATCCTCGACACATTTTATTCAGCGTTTTGAGATTTGGATTTGGGTTGCATGAAATGCACACCCGGATTTAGGAAGGTAAAATTATTTAAAAAGTGCGCCTAAAGCGACTAACGTATTATTAACTTTGCGGGAGGCCATGGAAATTCGCTAAATGGCACGTCCCAAATTTTATGTATTTCAATATAAGCAATTAAAGAGGGCCACGCAATTTATGAGTTTTATTTGGCGTGGTGTACCTCGTTTTATTTTTTAAAGGCCATCCTAAAAGGGACTATTATTTTCTAGTATGGATTGTCTCTAAAAGGGGCCCTAATTAGTTAACATTGTTAATTGCTATTGTTAAAAGTATACAAGGAATTTGGGCTTCAAGTTCAAGTCCACACTTGAATAAGAGGAAAACCTCTTAATTCAAGTATGCTACTTAACTAGAAGGCCCCAAACCCATGTTACAAAATTTAGGCCCCAGACTTAATACAAATTCAGACCTTTAACGTCTTGGGCTCCAAAATTGGCCCAGGAGAAAGGAAAATACGCCTGCCCAGTTTTGGGCTTCTGATTATTTGAACGGCCCAGCTATCCTTTTGAAATTAATTGCTAGGCCTGAAGTTGGCCCAGTTCCTTTCATGACTCAAATGGCTGAACTAGTAATGGATTATCAATACAAAGGTATCATTACTGTAAAACATGAATATAAGATTAAGGATCTGATCATTTACTCAAGGTTTGACATTAATTAATTAACACTTCAACTTCTAAATCCATGCTTTTAATGGCAAATAGACATGTGATGAATAACAGGTTTGGAACTAAGATGCGAATGTTTGGATATATTTATGTTTTTGCAGATCTTCTAAACTTTAAGCAACAGGATTGTAACATCTACAATAATAAAACCTATACGAGTTACTTAGTTCTTCTATGAACTAACACTTGAACAAAATCCAATTAAAGTAACAAATAAAATCTGATAGTAGATATCTGAAGTGAACCTATAAGCAAATACAGAGGTAAATCGTAGTGCATCTCAAGCATTCCTAGGTTTGAACTAATCATCAACTTATAAATCATGTCCAGATTAATCAATGAAGCAAGCTAGTCGAAAATACATCCAGTACACAGTCCATGGTTCATGTAAATACAAATCAAAGTTATACTAGTCAAATACATGTGTCAATTGCATCCATACAACTACTTATGTACACTGAATTCATTGAGCATGTATCAGAAAGCAGGTTCATATATGAGTTTTATTCCATTTCCAATTCGAAAACCACATCAGGGTAGATTGAAGGTGTGTACCTGGAAATTGAAATACAATAAGAAGAAGGAGAAGTCAGCAGCAGATTGAGTAAATAGCAATGTCAAACAGCAGGTCACAGCAGCATGAGGACAGTTTGGAACCCAAAACAATATCACTAATGCCCAGGAACAAATGACAGAGGTACAACACCAATAAAAACACACAGAATAGCTTTAATTGAACCCAAACACACTCAAAATTAACCCAGGAAAATTCAGAAAGCTTCAGCAATCAGACCCTGAGCTAGAAGATGCAAATCAACCACTAAAACTCGAAATTAACCTAAGAATTTCAATAGAACAGTGTTTTTGGAGTTTTGTGTTATAATTTTTTTTTGGTTTTTGAGGAGCTAATGATCTAATCTAAGGGAAGAACTTTTTAGATGCTCGAACTACAGTTTTTTTGGATTTTGGTTTTTTTGAATTTTAAATTTTCAGAGGTTCAAAGCTTGTGGAAGCTTTTTGGGGGGGATTTTCAGATCAAAAAACTTGTTCAATAAGGCAGTGGGGACTGCCTTTTATATGTAAATTTGAGGGGAAGTTTCAGATTTTTGTTTTACACCTTTAGTCCCTCTTTTATTTTTAGTATTTAGCTAATTAGACCTTTATTTTCTGACTTGTTTCTCAAGTTACCTCACTAAGTTATGAAATTCTAATTGGAACCCCATCTAGAATGTTCTAGGGGTTTCCAAATTAGTTATTTGCAGTATTTTCTTCTATTGAATTACCTATACTACCCTTTTATTAAATCTGAAATTTACTAACCTAGTACTAATTAAACCCCAACCCCTTTTACTAACCATGGTTAACTAAAAATCTAGATTATTCAGCTATAACCAAAACAGTTTCAAAACTCTAAAATTGAATTATCAAATGTTAAATAAAACTGAAAATTAATCCTAATTCATACTTCTATCAAACTATCAATTAAACCAAAGTGATAATCTACCAAAGAATTGAAAAGACCCATTCCCTAACAATCTAAGGACACTGGATTTAAATTAAGAAAACTAGAAACAAAATCAAATTTAACCAGATTAATCAATATATTAAAAAAATAAAAATAAAAGAAAAAACATTGAACACAGGATTAAAAAAAAATTAATCAAAACAAAAACTGAACTACAAATCAAAAACAGAATCAACCAACAAACAACAATAAACAAAAATGTAGTCAAGGCATGAATTCATGAATTTGTAGTTTAACTAGGTCAAATCCAAGTTTATTAATTAATAAAAAAAAATAGTAAAGAAACTAACACAATATTCATGACAATTTTTAATAGAAACCAAACAACAGCTATAATTCGAACCTATCAGACTTAAGACACCAAGTGAGACGGGCAGAAACTTGACCACTCATATAGAAAAAAGAAAAGAAGAAAGACTAAAAAGAAGCAAAAAAAAAAAAAACAGAAGAAATAAAAATAAAAGAAAGAAAACTCACGGATATATAACTTCTACAGTCCTGCCGCTTCTCAGATTTAAAATTTGAACCACTCCAGTGAGATTCGAATGCTACCGACGATGGATTCAACATGAGGGAAGTGAGGAGGTTATATGATGTTGATTTGGTGGGGTTTGGAGAATTTGGGGTTTTGGCCGGACTTTTAACTTGATATTCGAGGAGTTTGGTAAGGATTCGAGGGACGGGGTTTGGAGGTTTAGAAAGAGGAGAGGAAGGCGGTTCAAGGGTGTTAATTTGGACGGATTTGGGTGATCGCCTCCGTGTGCGGCGGCGACGGCGGCTAGGGTTTCGAATATTTGAGGTGTTTGGTTGGGATTTGAAAAAAATCAAGGTTAGATTTGTAATGAGGGGGTTGAGATGGTGTAGGGGTATAAGTTTGGGGACTGTTGGAGCTTCACCGCCGCCGTGGGGCGATTTCCAGCGGCGGTTTAGGGCGGAACTAGTGGGGAGTTCTCTGATTAGCGTGGGGGATGAGAGAGACGACCTAGGGGGTAGGGTTATCTGACACTAATATATTTATGTAACCAAGCTTCTGAGCCATTGGATTCAATTACCTCGACGACCCAGATTTGATGGGACAAAAACGACGTCGTTTCACTACAAGGGGGGCTGGACCGGGTTTCCTGAAGGGGACTGGGCCAATTTCGAATGGGTTTGGGGAGTGGTTTTGGGCTAGAATTAAAAATGGCCCAAACAATTTATCAGCCTATTAATTGTTAAAATCCCCTTTTAATTTCTTTATTTGTTTTCTTCTTTTCTTCCTTTTCTTATTCACCATTTTTTTTTAGATTTTATTAAGTACAAAATTAAAAATAGACAAGACCTGATTTAAACTCTAAAATTAAAACTAATTAATTCTTAAAAATTAAACAAATCCTGATTTAAAAAGAAAACTTAAAGAAAAATCAAAATTAAAAGTAAAACAATACAAAAGGCTATTTTTTAATTATTTTTTCTTATTTTTAATGATGTTAATTAATCTCAAAATCTAGAATTGGGTCCTAAATAAAAGTATGCTACTTTGTAATTTTTTATATATTTTTATGACAACTAAAAATGCACACAAAATCATGCAATTAATTCAAATAATAAAAGAAAAATCCTAATTTTAAGAATTCTATAGGAATATTTGAGCGAGGCAAAAATAATGTGCTCACAGCTGCTCCTCTTTGCTCTAAGACACGAAGGATTTTCGGGCAAAGATAAATGAGCAACTATGAGAGATTTTTGCCTGCTCGGCACTCCATGAGAAGCATTTTGAAAACCGTATGACTGAACCCTGCTTTAGAGGTTGCCTACATATCCTTGGCTATAAAGGAATCATGTTAGTGTAGTTATGGAAGGTTTGGTAGCTGGAACAACCAGAAGCTATGATCTCGCTGTTGTTACTGCTGCTACAACTTGCTGACCTCCTTATTACACCAAAAGGAAAATCAAAGCCAAGCTAGCTATGCCTATGAACTATGAGTTACAAGATTCCTATATATAAATCTCTTGAAACTTGATCTTGAGTCTTAGCTGATTTCGATGTGGACTCCGATCTGAATCTTGATGCTCGCAAGTTGTAGTTGTTATTTCTTTCTGCAGCATTGGGTCAAAACGGGATCGACGGAACTTGTGACTTCAATCGAATTTTGAGCAATCCGCGCTTTTGTTTGCTTTCAATCATTTGAGTTCAATTTTTTTTGTTCTTTTCTTTTTTTCTTTAATCTGGATTGAGACTCATTCCAACGGTCGTCTCGCACCCTGTGCTTCGATGTCAAACCTGCTTAAGACACCAAAATGAACAAACGAAGGAAATTTTTTCTGCCTCAGTTTTCACTAGGAAAATTTCGTAAGTTAGTTGTGACACATATCTAAGCGATCAAATCAGGATTGTGTATCCTTGGGAATGAAGCCAGGTTATGCTGGGAAATGACCAGGTTATATCAGAAAAGAAAAAGGTCCTCGGGTTATGCCGGGATGGAAAGAAAAAGGCTCATTGGGTTATGCCAGGGAGATCCACGGGTTATGCCGGGATGGAAAGAAAAAGGCTCCTTGGGTTATACTAGGGAGATCCACGGGTTATGCCGGGATGGAAAGAAAAAATCTCCTTGGATTATGCCAGGGAGATCTGCAGGTTATGCCGGGATGGAAAGAAAATATGCGAGTTATGCCGGGATGGAAAGAAAAAAGCTCCTCGGGTTATGCCAGGGAGATCCACGGGTTCTGCCGGGATGGAAAGAAAAAGGCTCCTTGGGTTATGCCAGGGAGATCCGCGGGTTATGCTAGGATGGGAAAGAAAGATGCTCCTTAGGTTATGCCAGGGAGATCCACGGGTTATGCCGGGATTGGAAAGAAAAAAGCTCCTTGGATTATGCCAGGGAGATCCACGGGTTATGCCGGGGATTGGAAAGAAAATGGCTCCTTGGGTTATGCCAGGGAGATCCACGGGTTATGCCGGGATGGAAAGAAAAAAAGCTCCTTGGGTTATGCCAGGGAAATCCACGGGTTATTCCGGGATTGGAAAGAAAAAAATCTCCTTGGGTTATGCTAGGGAGATCCACGGGTTATGCCGGGATTGGAAAGAAAAAAGCTCTTTGGGTTATGCCAGGGAGATCCCGGGTTATGCCGGGATTGGAAAGAAAAAAGCTCCTTGGGTTATGCCAGGGAGATCCACGGGCTATGCCGGGATTGGAAAGAAAAAAGCTCCTTGGGTTATACTAGGGAGATCCACGGGTATGCCGGGATTGGAAAGAAAAAAGCTCCTTGGGTTATGCCAGGGAGATCCACGGGTATGCCGGGATTGTAAAGAAAAAAGCTCCTTGGATTATGCCAGGGAGATCCACGGGCTATGCCGGGATTGGAAAGAAAAAAGCTCCTTAGGTTGTGCCAGGAGATCCGCGGGTTATGCCGGGATTGGAAAGAAAAAAGCTCCTTGGGTTATGTCAGGGAGATCCGTGGGTTATGCCGGGATGGAAAGAAAAAGGCTCCTTGGATTATGTCGGGATATTTAGGGAATGGGGTCCTATGCTAACATGATTTTTTTTCTTTTGGGATTTTCATTTTCACTTCTTTTTCTTCTTCATTTCTTCTTCTTTTTCCTTTTTACTTAGCAAAACGCACGAAAGAATTTGGGGATAAACTTCCTTTTTGGTCGATTCCCTGTTGCAAAGCTGTTTCAGCGCTTGCGCCTTTCATTTCCTTTTTGGGTTGCACCTGCTTCTTGCATGGTTGCTCTGAATTACACCTGTTTTAACTTTCAAACAAAGAACAATTTGATAGTTTGAAACGGTGGTTGGTTTTGTGGCCTTGATCATCTCAATTGCTTGGTCCCGTCCCAATTTCCATTGAGAACTTTGCTGCTTGCTGGCCTTAAGGGAAATCTCTTTTCAAACTGACAGGACTCAACTTTAGGACTTCATGATGACTCACACGTGTGGGCTCTGGCCTTTTCACTTTATTCTGCTCTTAGGACCTTTGCCTTTGACTTTCTTTCCTTTCCAATGTCTTCGCTTTGAAAGCATCAACCCCCACGTCCAGTCGGGATTGGTCTGACGCACCCGCTGAGGCGAGGTATTTTCTTTGGCTTTTGCCAAGCGAAGCCCTATAAAACTAGTCCTTCCACCTTTTCTTTGTAATAGTCTCGGAATCAGAGTTAAACCGAAAGGGATTCAAGGAAGAAGTACACAAAAAGGCAAGCATATGAGTTTAAAGAGAAGCGTCCCTTTCGGGGGAAAATAAGGACTTATCTGGGGTGCATGCTGACTTCAAATAAACACGACATGCTTCTTGGACTGGACGCCCAACCCGCACAAACTTTCCAGCTTCTCGTGAACCCATTGATCCACATTTTAAAACCAGAGAACCCTGCCAGGACTCTTTTAGTGGTGAGATGTCTTCTTTTCGGCCGACAACGCCCTTTGCGGGTTTTCGCTAATCGACCTCTCTCATTTCTCTTCTCACTGTCGCCCGATAGTGCTCTTTACGAGTTTTCACTGAACGGACTCTCTCATTTTCAAATTCTCTGCTCACCGTCGCCTTATGGTGCCCGAAGGTTTTCATCGATAAGACTCTCTCATTTTATTTCTCTCAATTTGAATTGTATCAGACTCCGACAATGGTGTTTTCCACTTCCCTGCCTTTGCCAATTGATCGGAGGGACTTGAACAAGGTCTTTGGGTAAAAGGATTTGGGCGGAACTACAACTTTGGAACCATTTTGGCGGACTCATGGCCGAACCATTTATATCATCTGCCCCAATTTCAACTTTTGGGGGGAATTGCAATTTTTTTTCGGTGTGACTGAACCTCAGGGAGAGGCTGCCTACGTACCTTTCGGAATCAAGTCAAACGTAGTTCAGGGAAAATATTTGTTTTTGTTGTTGTTTTGTTTTTCTTTTCTTTTCTTTTATTTTTCTTTTCTTTTTCTTTTTCTTTTCTGTCATGACCCGGATTTCTCACCTTCGGGAGTCGTGATGACGCCTACTAATATGAGCTAGGCAAGCCAACCTTTATCTATCTCTTTCGTTATCAAAATTTCCTCCTTTTAACAATTTAACAATAATAATTAAATACAGCGGAATAAATAAATTTAGCGAAAGACTTAATAGATAATACTAGATGCGACAACGTAATGCAAACACAAACCTCTACCCAAGAACTGGTGTCACAATACTCACGAACTTCTAAGAATATTAAATACAACCGTTTGAAAGAAATATAAAACTGTTTGTCTCGAATACATGAGAT
This sequence comes from Nicotiana glauca, assembly GCA_026770625.1. Classification (NCBI taxonomy): domain Eukaryota; kingdom Viridiplantae; phylum Streptophyta; class Magnoliopsida; order Solanales; family Solanaceae; genus Nicotiana; species Nicotiana glauca. Next base: position 18,965 of record MU764176.1, on the reverse strand, counting down.
AACAAACTAAAAATAAGGATAGAGGAGACGCTGGGCCTGCGGACGCCTGCAAGGCTACCTCGGTGTCTCGCTGATCGAAATGCTAACACTTGCACTACTGCTGCTGCTGTCCAAAACCTGTATCTGTGCAAAAGAGCACAGATTGTAGTATCAGCACAACCGACCCCATGTGCTGGTAAGTGCCTAGCCTACCCCGGCGAAGTAATGACGAGGCTAGAACCAAACACTCACATAAACTTGTACGGTTTAAATATATATACAACAAGAAATGACAGGAAATAACATGTAATATTTGGGAAGGGGAAGACATACTCTAGGGTGGCAACAAAATATAATATCAGAAATAAACGAGTAATGGAATTAAAATCACTTTCAAGTTCAACTCATCTTGTTGCAGGCGTGCAACCCGATCCCATTTCATTTCATATCTTGTGGTAGGCGTACTACCCATTCCCATTTCAATTCATATCTTGTGGTAGGTGTACCACTCGCTCCCATTTCAATATCATTTGTGGTAGGTATACCACTCGCTCCCATTTGTGCACATTATATTACCGGCATGGAAACCAATAACGAATAATCAATATAATTTGTGGCAGGCGCACCACTCGCTCTCATTTCAATATCATTTGTGGTAGGCGTACCACTCGCTCCCGTTTTAATATACTTTGTGGTAGGCGTACCACTCGCTCCCATTTCAATTTATATCTTGTGGTAGGCATACCACTCGCTCCCATTTCAATTTATATCTTGTGGTAGATGTACCACTCGCTCCCATTTCATTTCTAGCATAGTGTACAATATAGTACTGGCAAAGGAAACCAATAATAAATAATCAAACATTATATTACCGGCAAAGGAAACCAATAATAAATAATCAAACATTATATTATCGGCAAAGGAAACCAATAACAATTAATCACAATTTATTTCCGGCAAAGGAAACCAATACTCGGTGTCAAGGTTTAACAAATAAGTCTTTCATATATTTAAATAAGAATACGAAATTTATCAATTTAAGACCCACGGTCATGCTCGACACCGACGTATGGATACTCGTCACCATGCCGATATGCCGCACACGACAAGTAGCAATTAATCAAATATGACTTAACTCCTATTCCCTCAAGCTAGGGTAGACCAAACACTTACCTTGCTTTGCTACCAATTCAAAATTTCTACAAGCCTTCGCCTCGCGAATTCGTCTGAAGCTTCAAATCTAGTTATAAATAATTCGATTAAGTCAATAAAAATTATAGGAATTAATTCCAAATGAAATTCTACATTTTTCATTTAAAATCCGAAATTGCACTAAAATTTTCCCGTGGGGCCCATGTCTCAGAACCCGACAAAAATTATGGAATATGAAACTTTATCCAACCACGAGTCTAACCATACCAAAATTACTAAATTTCGATAACATTTCGACCCTCAAATCCTCAAATTAAACCAAGAGGGTTTTCAAGATTTTCCCAACTAAAATCACCAATTAAATGCCAAAACTAGTAATAGATTCAGGTAATCTAACCAAAATTAAGTTAAGAACACTTACCCCGTTGTTTTCTCTGAAAATCTCCCGAAAATTGCCTCTTCCCGAGCTCCAATTTGACAAAAATGGATTCGGGTTTTACTGCTCACATTCTTAGATATAAACATTATGTCCAGAATTCGGGGTTACTGTTCACGCATTTTTTTACTGTTCATGGATACTGTAGACGGCACTGTTCATAGGGTACTGTACAAGGTACTGTTCATGGGGTACTGTACACGGTACTATTTCTGCAATATTTTCTGCAATTTTACCAAGTCCGAAATCACTCCGAGACACCTCCGAAACACTCCCGAGTCCTGTGGGTTCCTAACAAAACACATACACTAACACAACAACATCCTACGAACTTAACCGTGCAATCAAATTGCCAAAATAACATAAAAAACAATGAATTAAGCCTTAAAATCCATGATTTCTTCCAAATTTCATAAGACTTCAAATTTTCCATTTTAAGCCCGAAACATGTCAAACGACATCCATTTTCAACCAAACTTTACAGGAAGCGCTTAAACAACATATAAGACCTGTACCGGGTGTCAGAACCAAAATACGAGCCCGATACCATCACTTTTCAATCAAATTTCATTTTCATTTTCCTTAAAGATTTTCAGAAAACAATTTCATAGAAAAATTCATTTCTCGGGCCTGGGACCTCGGAATTCGATTCCGGGCATACGCCCAAGTCCCATATTTTTCTACGGACCTTCTAAAACTGTCAAATCACGGGTCCGGGTTCATTTACCAAAAATGTTGACCGAAGCCAAATTTACTCATTTTAATATCAAAACTTAACAAATTTTCACAGAATTTTATATTTGAGCTTCCAGCTACGCGTACGGACTGTGCACGCAAATCGAGGCAATTATAAATGAGGTTTTCAAGGCCTCAAAAGCTCAGAATGAATAAAAAAAATAAGTGATGACCCTTTGGGTCGTCACATTCTCCACCTCTAAAACAACCGTTCGTCCTCGAACGGACATAAAAAGGAAGTACCTGAGTCAGGGAATAGATAGGGATAACGGCTTCGCATATCAGCCTCGGGCTTCCTGGTCGAAGCCTCAGGAGGCTGACCTCTCCATTGAACACGAACAGAGGAAAAATTCGCAGATATCAACTGACGAACCTGCATGTCTAAAATAGCTACAGGCTCTTCCTCATAAGACAAGTCTTTGTCGAACTGGACAGTGCTGAAATCCAACACGTGGGCTGGATCGCCGTGATATTTCCGGAGCATGGATACATGAAAAACTGGATGCACGGTTGATAAGCTAGGAGACAATGGAAGTTTATAAGCCATCTCTCCAACTCGCTCAATAATCTCAAATGGGCCAATAAACCTAGGGCTAAGCTTGCCCTTCTTCCCAAATTTCATCACGCCCTTCATAGGCGACACTCGGAGCAATACTCGTTCCCCAATCATGAAAGCTATATCTCGAACCTTACGATCTGCATAGCTCTTTTGCCTGGACTAAGCCGTACGAAGCCTATCCTGAATGATCTTGACCTTGTCCAAGGCTTCCCGAACCAAATCTGTACCCAACAATCGAGCCTCTCCCGGCTCAAACTATCCAACCGGAGACCGACACCGTCTACCATACAAAGCTTCATAAGGAGCCATCTGGATACTCGATTGATAGCTGTTATTATAGGCAAACTCTTCTAAAGGCAGGAATTGATCCCACGAACCTCCAAAATCAATAACGCAGGCTCGAAGCATATCCTCCAATATCTGAATAGTCCGCTCGGACTGTACATCCGTCTGAGGATGAAATGCTATGCTCAACTGCACCTGGGTGCCTAACTCTCGCTGAACTGCTTTCCAGAAACGTGAGGTAAACTCCGTACCTCGATCCGAAATGATAGACACCGGCACACCGTGAAGGCGAACAATTTCCCGGATATAAATTTCAGCTAACCTCTCGGATGAATAGGTGACTGCCATAGGAATGAAATGCGTTGACTTGGTCAGTCTATCAACAATGACCCAAACCGCATCAAACTTCTTCCGGGTCAATGGAAGTCCAGTAACGCCATAGTGATCAGCTCCCATTTCCACTTGGGAAGCTCAATTCTCTGAAATAGACCATCAGGCCTCTGATGCTCATATTTAACCTGTTGACAATTCAAACATCGTGCTACATATTCCACAATGTCCTTTTTCATTCTACGCCACCAATAATGTTGCCGCAAATCTTGATACATCTTTGCTGCGCCGGGATGAATAGAATACCGAGAACTGTGGGCCTCCTCCAGAATCAATCCTCGAAGCCCATCAATATTTGGCACACAAATTCGACCTTGCAATCTTAAAACTCCATCAGCATCTAAGGTGACCTGCTTGGCACCTCTTCGCTGGACCGTGTCTTTAAGGACACATAAATGGGGATCATCAAACTGCCGATCGCGAATACGCTCCAATAGTGAAGAACGAGCGATCGTGCAAGCTAGTACTCGACTAGGCTCAGAAATATCCAATCTCACAAATCGGTTGGCTAGGGCCTAAACATCCAAAGCAAGCGGCCTCTGACTGATTGAAATATAAGCAAGACTGCCCATACTAGCTGACTTCCTGCTCAAAGCATCGGCCACCACATTTGCTTTCCCCGGGTGATATAAAATGGTGATATCATAATCCTTCAACAATTCCAACCACCTCCTCTGCCTCAAATTCAACTCCTTCTGTTTAAACAAGTACTGAAGACTCTTGTGATCAATGAATACTTCACATGCCACGCCATACAGATAATGGCTCCAAATCTTCAATGCGTGAACAATAGCTGCCAACTCCAAATCATGCACTGGATAGTTCTTCTCATGAATCTTCAACTGCCTCGAAGCATAGGCAATGACCTTGCCATCCTGCATTAATATTGCACCAATCCCAATACGGGAAGCATCACAATAGACTGTATAAGGTCCCGAACCTGTGGGCAAAACCAATACCGGTGTTGTGGTCAAGGCTGTCTTGAGCTTCTGGAAGCTCGCCTCACATCCATCTGACCATTCGAACTGGGAACCTTTATGGGTCAATCTGTCCATCGGGGCTGCAATAGATGAAAATCCCTCCACGAACCGTCGATAATAACCTGCTAATCCTAAGAAACTCCAGATCTCTGTAGCTGATGTTGGTCTAGGCCAGTTCTTGGCTGCCTTAATCTTCCTCGGATCAACCTAAATACTCTTTATCATTACAACATGACCCAGGAATGCAGCTGAACTCAACCAGAGTTCACACTTTGAAAATTTGCATATAGTTGACTTTCTTTCAGAGTCTGAAGAGCCATCTTGAGATGTTGCTCATGCTCCTCCTGACTGCGGGAGTATATCAATATATCATCTTATTTCAAACCTACACTTTACTGACAATGAGATATGGAGACCTCATAATTACTCACACAAATTAACGAGTCACCTTTATCACTACCTGGGCGTCCGTCTTATAGGCTAAAACTCAACTTTTACAACACAAAAATGACTAAATAGGAACAAAACATATACAAGAATTGTCAAATAAGCCTAACAGGAATGATTCCCATTTAAAATATAGTACAAGACTTTTATTTTCATAAAAGGGGAATTTTAAACACATAAACTTTTCACCACCAGGGCCTTGTCCTTACATAACATCCACCGCAGCTTGTAGCTCGGTTTAAAATATTTCATATTATATAATTATTTGAGGATATCACCCTCAAATCTGAATCACAAGGATTTGCACATTGTACCAACTGAAAATTTTCATTTCCTTTCTTTCTTCTTTTCAATAATTCCGTCAAAGAAAATGACAATATATAGTGAACCCTCATACCAATAGGGCGTATAATTGACAATTGAAATTAATTATCCTGAAATTACATCAAAACCCACTGTAGTAAGTAATAGAAAGTCACTCTTAGCCTCATAGATATTCTTAGTGACCAACACATAATGAGAGGGATAGTTATCTCCATATAATAGCCCAACGTGAGTATTCACATAAGTAGATTTGAGGATTACGAAGCTCGCTCATGAGTGGAGCATATTAAGAGGACTCACCTCAATTTTTATAAACCAAATAAAATTAAGGAAAAATATCCTTTTTATAACAATCAGAATTGTACATGTGATGACACCATCTGGTGTAGTGACCTCAGCCATACCATAGAAATTATATAAACGGCTGGGTCTCCACCTCTAGGAGTCTCATCTCCACCTCTAACATCCTGACCCCTACCTCTGGCTGGTCATGTAAGTTGAGTATTGACTGCAATGGAGCACGTAGCCTGGATGCTTTCATAAATTATATTTCTCCAACTACCACATTCAAAACAATTCCTTTGAGGCTCAGCTAACTTATTGAACCTGATGACACATTTGGACATTGTCATGGTAACCTGGAACAAACATTCAGATCACATATACCATATATTGAAGAGAATCCGAGAGGTAAAATCCTTCAAAACATTTCTTAAAATAGAGCTGAGTAGGTGGTGTTGCATTGGCCAGACTGCCCTCTTCATAGGCTTGCCACAAACACCAGCGGCCAATTTCCTCTTTTGCTATGCTGGCTTAACACTACTGAGCTACTATATTTATTTATATACTCTTTATTATTCTTTGGGGGTGATTCTTACCCCTATTTATGCACAACGATCACAAAGGTAAAACTCCATACAGATAAATCTTGGCACAAACCACATAGTCGAGAAGGTCTTCTACCACTGTATTTCCTCCAAAGCACCCTAAATCCGCAACCGTGAGTGCCACACTGAGTAGAACTTTTGTAAATTTAAAGTTGTTTCCCTAACTCTCTTGATACTAAAGTGTTGGATTATTAAGGAGGCAAACTTACCACAAGTTCCAACCTTACCCCCTGCAAAGTACCAAGCCTTAAATATGTATAAATTATCGGGGAACCTTTTCGTACCATATATATACATTCCAAGACAAAACTGACATAAGACATGAACATACGATCCATTCACCGATAGTGGAATTCCCCATTTGATGCTAAGTCAAAGTCACAACATCCGATAATCCACAATATTTGTCCTTCACAAATCAAATAAATCAACCAGTCGTCAAGGTCCATTGAACTACCACACGATTCATTAGGTGATCTCTTGATACATTTACATCTTCCGTTGGAACCACAACTGGTCTGATAAATATATTATCTTTCCACTGCCTCTATTTGCCATCCGAAGAACAGCAAAATCAACCCTCTCGCTTTTGACTATTCTCACATTATGCAATATCTCATCGCAACGGTCAAGAAAATCTCGTGGGTCCTCAAAAGAAGCACCACTGAAGGTGGTAGTGAAGAGTTTGGTGAAACCTATCCGACCTCCGCAAAACTTCTGAAGGTGTAGTTTATCTATCATCGGCCTGTGCCGTTGTTCAGCTGAAGAATAGGTACGTGACTTCGCCATTCGTGGGAAGACAAGAGTACAAATTCAATTAGCTTTGAGAAATAGAACAGCACGACAAGAAAGAATAAATGTGAAACTTTTCCTAACTCCATAGCCTCTGGGGGATAAATACAGACGTCTCTGTACCGATCCCTTAGACTCTACTAAGTTTGTCCGTGAGTTGTGAGACCTATGTAAACTAGAGCTCTGATACCAACTTGTTACGACCCGGATTTCCCACCCTCGGGAGTCGTGATGGCGCCTACTAATAGGAGCTAGGCAAGCCAACCTTTATCTATCTCTTTCGCTATCAAAATTTCCTTCTTTTAACAATTTAACAATAATAATTAAATACAACGGAATAAATAAATTTAGCGGAAGACTTAATAGATAATAATAGATGCGACACCGTAATGAAAACACAAACCTCTACCCAAGAACTGGTGTCACAATACTCACGAACTTCTAAGAATATTAAACACAACCGTTTGAAAGAAATATAAAACTGTTTGTCTCGAATACATGAGATAACAGACTAAAAATAAGGATAGAGGAGATGTCGGGCCTGCGGACGCCTGCAAGGCTACCTCGGTGTCTCACTGATCGAAATGCTAACACTTTCACTACTACTGCTGCTGTCCAAAACCCGTATCTGTGCAAAAGAGCACAGAGTGTAGTATCAGCACAACCGACCCCATGTGCTGATAAGTGCCTAGCCTACCCCGGCGAAGTAGTGATGAGGCTAGGACCAGACACTCATATAGACCTGTGCAGTTTAAATATATATATACAAAAAGAAATGATAGGAAATAACATGTAATATTTGGGAAGGGGAAGACATACTCTGGGGTGGCAACAAAATATAATATCAGAAATAAATGAGTAATGGAATTAAAATCACTTTCAAGTTCAACTCATCTTGTTGCAGGCGTGCAACCCGATCCCATTTCATTTCATATCTTGTGGTAGGCGTACCACCCGCTCCTATTTCAATTCATATCTTGTGATAGGCATACCACTCGCTCCTATTTCAATATCATTTGTGGTAGGCGTACCACTCGCTCCTATTTGTGCACATTACGTTACCGGCATGGAAACCAATAATGAATAATCAATATAATTTGTAGTAGGCGTACCACTCGCTCCCATTTCAATATCATTTGTGGTAGGCATACCACTCACTCCCATTTCAATATACCTTGTGGTAGGCGTACCACTCGCTCCCATTTCAATTTATATCTTGTGGCTTGTGGTAGGCGTACTACTCGCTCCCATTTCATTTTTAGCATAGTGTACAATATATTACCGGCAAAGGAAACCAATAATAAATAATCGAACATTATATTACCGGCAAAGGAAACCAATAATAAATAATCAAACATTATATTACTGGCAAAGGAAACCAATAACAATTAATCATAATTTATTTCCGGCAAAGGAAACCAATACTCAGTGTCAAGGTTCAACAAATAAGCCTTTCATAGATTTAAATAAGAATACGAAATTTATCAATTTAAGACCCACGGTCATGCTCGACACCGACCCGTATGGATACTCGTCACCATGCCCATATGTCGCACTCAAAAAGTAGCAATTAATCAAATACGACTTAACTCCTATTCCCTCAAGCTAGGGTAGACCAAACACTTACCTCGCTTTGCTACCAATTCAAAATTTCTACAAACCTTCACCTCGCGAATTCGTCCGAAGCTTCAAATCTAATTATAAACAATTCGATTAAGTCAATAAAAATTATAGGAATTAATTGCATATGAAATTCTACATTTTTCATTTAAAATCTGAAATTGCACTAAAATTCGCCCGTGGAGACCATGTCTCGAAACCCGACAAAAATTACGGAATATGAAACCTGTCTAACCATACCAAAATTACTAAATTTTGATAATATTTCGACCCTCAAATCCTCAAATTAAACCAAGAGGGTTTTCAAGATTTTTCCGACTAAACTCACCAACTAAATGCCAAAACTAGTAATAGATTCGGGTAATCTAACCAAAATTAAGTTAAGAACACTTACCCCGTTGTTTTCTCTGAAAATCTCCCAAAAATCGCCTCTTCCCGAGCTCTAATTTGATAAAAATGGATTCGGGTTTACTGTTCACATTCTTAGATATAAACATTCTGTCCAGAATTCGGGGTTACTGTTCACGCATTTTTTACTGTTCATGGATACTGTACACGGTACTATTCACAGGGTACTGTACATGGTACTGTTCACAGGGTACTGTACACGGTATTGTTTCTGCAATATTTTCTGCAATTTTACCAAGTCCGAAATCACTCCGAGACACCTCCGAAACACTCCCGAGCCCTCGAGGCTCCTAACCAAACACATACACTAACTCAACAACATCCTACAAACTTAACCGGGCGATCAAATCGCCAAAATAACATCAGAAACAATGAATTAAGCCTTAAAATCCATGATTTCTTCCAAATTTAATAAGACTTCAAATTTTCCATTTTAAGCCCGAAACACGTCAAATGACATCCGTTTTCAGCTAAGCTTTACAAGAAGTGCTTAAACAGCATATAAGAATTGTACCAGGCGTCGGAACCAAAATACGAGCCAGATACCATCACTTTTCAATCAAATTTCATTTTCATTTTCCTTAAACATTTTCAGAAAACAATTTCACAGAAAAATTCATTTCTCGGGCCTGGGACCTCGAAATTCGATTCCGGGCATACGCCCATGTCCCATATTTTTCTACGGACCTTCCAAGACCGTAAAATCACGGGTCCCGGTACGTTTATCAAATTTGAGCTTCCAACTACGCGTACGGACTGCACACGCAAATCTAGGCCATTATAAATGAGGTTTTCAAGGCCTCAAAATCTCGGAATGAATAAGAAAACAAGTGATGACCCTTTGGGTCGTCAATTTTCTTTTCTTTTTTTTCGTTTTTTGTTCAGTAGTACGTCCGGGTTCCAAAGAGGGTGACCAAAGAAGAGTAATCGGCTCAAAGGGTTTACAAAGGATTGATAGTGTTTGGGTAGCGAGAAGAAAAAAAGCCTTCCTCATCTCAATTGCACAAAAACCAACACTACAAGAGGCCTAGACATAGTACCTTTTTACGGCATCTGCATTGACTGCTGCTTCAGGATCATTTCTTTCGATGTATCCCAGATACAATGTTCCTCTTGAAAATATCTTCCGGATTATGTATGGACCCTTCCAGTTAGAAGCGAATTTTTGTTTTGCTTCCTGGTGATGAGGGAGAATGCGTCTCAGCACGAGTTGTCCCACTTCGAAATTCCTGGGACGTACTTTCTTGTTATAAGTGCGGGCCATTCTTTCTTGGTACAACTTCCCATGGCAAATTGCGTCCATTCATTTTTCATCAATTAATGATAACTACTCCAGCCGAGTCTTGACCTATTCACTATTCTCAATTTCTGCTTCGACAATTATCCGGAGCGAAGGGATTTCTACCTCTGCATGTATAGCAGCCTCAGTTCTGTAGACCAACAAGTACGGGGTCGCTCTGATCGATGTACGCACTGTGGTGCGATATCCAAGTAATGCAAAAGGCAGCTCTCATGCCATTTCCTGGAGCTTTGAATCATCTTTCTCAAAATCTTCTTGATGTTCTTATTTGCTGCTTCGACGACACCATTGGCTTTAGGCCGATAAGGAGTAGAGTTTCTATGTGTTATCTTGAATTGTTTGCATACCTCTCCCATCAGACAACTGTTCAAGTTCGTAGCATTGTCGGTAATGATAGTTGCAGGAATGACAAAGCGGCAAATGAGGTTGGAGTGAACGAAGTCTACCACAACTTTATTGGTAACTGACTTGAGTGTGATGGCCTCAACCCATTTCGTGAAGTAATCAATGGAAACCAATATGAATCTAATGTCCATTCGAAGCTTTCGGCTCGATTGGCCCAATGACATCCATACCCCATGCAACGAATGGCCAAGGTGCTGACATCAGATGAAGCTCTTTTGAAGGTGCATGAATCAAATTACCGTGCACCTGGCATTGATGGCATTTTCGAACAAAGCTGAAGCAATCCTTTTCCATGGTTATGCAGTAATACCCCGCTCGCAGGATTTTCTTTGCCAAAACATACCCATTCATATGAGGTCCGCACACCCCCGCGTGTACTTCATGCATAATTCTTCCGGATTTCTCGGCATCAACGCATCTTAGCAAATTGAGATCTGGGGTCCTTTTATACAAGACATCACTTCTTAAGAAGAAACCACCCACATGCCGTCTAATGGTTCTCTTTTGATCTCCAGTGGCTTGCTCGGGGTATTCTTGTGTTTTCAGAAATCTCTTGATATCATGATACCATGGCTGGGCGCTGTGTTCTGCCTCAACTGTATTACAATAACCATGCCTTTCTTTGATTTGAATTTCCAGAGGATCAATATGGGCATTGCCTGGGTAAGGCAACATCGAAGCCAGAGTGGCGAGTGCATCGGCTAGTTCATTGTGACACCGATGAATGTACCTGAATTCTATCGACTTAAACCGCTTGCTGAGATCTTCCACATGTTGTCGATAGGGAATAAGCTTGACATCTCGGGTCTCCCACTCTCCCTGGGCTTGCTGGATAATCAGATCAGAATCCCCCATGATCAATAAATCTTCAACACCTTGGTCGATTGCCATATTCATGCCCATGATACAGGCTTCATACTCAGCAGTATTGTTTGTGCAGAAGAATCGGAGCATGGCTATAGCTGGGTAATGCTGACCAGTGGGTGAGATTAAGATCGCCCCAATTCTTACACCTCTAGCATTTACTGCTCCGTCAAAGCACATTTTCCAAGCACGAGTGTCCTCAGAGATTTCTTCTATTGAATTTACCTCCTCATATGGGAAGTATGTGCTCAACGGTTGGTATTCCTCGTTAACCGGGTTTTCAGCCAAATGATCTGCCAACGCCTGGGCTTTCATTGCCGTGCGAGTGACATAGACTATGTCAAATTCAGTGAGCAAGATTTTCCATTTTGCTAGTCTCCCAGTGGGCATCAGTTTCTGGAATATGTACTTCAAAGGATCCAACCTGGTTATGAGGTAGGTAGTGTGGGCTTGAAGATAATGTCTCAACTTTTGAGTGACCCACGTCAAAGCACAGCATGTTCTCTCCAACAAAGTATATTTACCTTCATAACTGGTGAACTTTTTGCTCAAGTAATAGATTGCCTGCTCTTTCTTTCCAGTTGCATCGTGCTGCCCAAGGACACAGCCGAAAGAATTTTCCAATACCGTCAAATATAAGAAAAGAAGTCTCCCTGGCTCCGGTGGGACCAAGACTGGAGGATTTGACAGATATTCCTTGATATTGTCGAAGGCCTCTTGACATTCAGATGTCCATTTGACTGCTGCATCTTTCTTCAATAGTTTGAATATGGGCTCACATGTGGTAGTCAATTGAGCAATGAACCGACTAATATAGTTTAACCTGCCCAATAAGCTCATCGCGTCTTTCTTAGTTCTCGGAGGAGGTAGATCTTAAATAACCTTTATCTTTGTTGGATCTAACTCGATACCTCTCCTGCTAACTATGAAACCTAGAAGTTTGCCTGATGGGACCCCGAAGGCGCATTTAGCCGGATTCAGCTTCAAATTGTACTTGCGCAGTCGTTCAAAGAACTTTCTCAAATCTCGAACGTGGTCATCCTGAGTTCGGGAATTGATGATTACGTCGTCCACATACACTTCTATCTCTTAATGGATCATGTCATGGAAAATGGTGGTCATGACTCTCATATAGGTTGCTTCGGCATTCTTCAGTCCAAATGGCATAACCCGATAACAGTATGTACCCCAGGGTGTAGTGAAGGCTATTTTCTCTGCATCTTCTTCATCCATCAACACCTGGTGATATCCTGCGTAGCAATCCACGAAGGACTGTATCTCATGTTTGGCGCAATTATCAACAAGGATGTGGATGTTGGGCAAAGGGAAATTGTCTTTGGGACTTGCCCTATTCAAATCTCGGTAGTCCACACATACCCGGGTTTTCCCATATTTCTTTGGCACTGGAACTACGTTGGCCAACCATATGGTATATCAGACCACTCGGATTACCCCTGCTTTCAGCTGTTTTGTGATTTCTTCTTTGATCTTATCACTGATATCAGTCTTAAATTTTCTTTGCTTTTGATGAACTGGAGGACAATCGGGGTAAATTGGCAATTTATACACCACTAGATCAATGCCCAGTCCAGGAATGTCATCATATGACCAAGCAAACACATCTTTAAACTCAAACAAGAGTTAGATTATTGCATCTTGAGTTTTCTCATCTGTGTGAATTCTTATTTTGGTTTCCCTGATTTCTTTGGCTGTTCCCAAGTTAATCGGTTCAGTGTCATTCAAATTTGGCTTAGGTTTGTTCTCAAATTGTTCCAGTTCTCGATTTATTTCCCTAAAAGCCTCTTCTTCATCATATTCCGGTTCTTAGTTCATTATTTCACAGTTAGACGGTGTGTTTGGATCTGGGCATGAAGTCTGCAAGCATGTCATGTTATTTAAAGCCGCATTATTAGAACTGAAAAGAAAAAATGAAAAAGGAAAATAACAAAAATCAGAAAGAATAAAAGAAAATGGATGATGAAATATTGATTTTATTTCTTGGAATTGGAAAGATAACAGGGTTTACATTCAGGAATTTTAAAGATAAGAAACTAAAAGAAATATTCGAGTTACACCCTGAAATAACTCGGGATGCAAACAAAGTGGCAGGGCTAGTCTACAGGGACTCCCGCCTGATCGGGAATGGCGTAGCCTTCCAGTTCTGAAGCTTAGCATGTGGTCCCATGTATAGCACCTCAGCGGTGCTAGTGCCCTCCCCTGGCTGAACCATGTGGGTCTCATAAAGTATTTGTCTCATAGCTCCACATATATCTTCGATTTCCTCAGCCGTGAACACCCCATCATCCTCATCTTCGCAATACTTAGGCTTGACATAAGTATCATAGAGATGTGTCAATGGCTGTGGCAAGATCCATCCTTCTTTCTTTCCTTCATCTACCCATTTTTCATCATCTGGGGTAGGGTGGAAGCCTATCCCGAAGAACTTTTCTGCTGTGGGTAGGGTTACTGGCTCCGATATTCCTTGTCGAGCTTTTCCCAATCCTTTTCCCGGCTCGAAACCGTTTCTAATCATCTCTTTAGCCACTATAATTGAAGCATTAGACAAGAAAGGTTGGGGGGCACGGATTTCCCTCCTCGTACTGATCCGCCACCACAATTTCAAAGGCTTGGTAAACAATATGTTCACTTCCTTCCCTCGCCTCCAAATATGGGATAGATGGGTCCCGATAAATGGACTGCTCGTCTTATTCATGGACCACGATTTCCTGATCTTCATACTCAAATTTCACCATTTGGTGAAGGGTGGAGGGTATAGCTCCCGCAGCATGTATCCAGGGCCTTCCCAGAAGAAAGTTGTAAGATGTATCCATGTCCAACACCTGGAAGTCATCTCAAAATCCATCGGGCCTATACTTAACATCAGATCAATTTCTCCGATGGTATCCCTTTTAATGCCATAAAAGGCTCTCACATAAACGTTATTGGGAGGAATCCTTCCAGTCCTGATGTCCATTCTTTGCAGTGTGGAGAGTGGGCAGATGTCAACACCCGAGCCTCCATATACCATGACTCGCTTGACATAGTAACCTTCACACTGGACAGTCAGATGTAGGGCTTTGTTGTGAGCCGCTCCTTCTGGAGGCAAGTCATTTTTACTAAAGGAGTGTTGATTTATGATCGGTGCAGACTCAACCCTTGGGAAGAGTGGGCGCTAACAACTTTTACCCGATAGTGGTTCCGGGGTCAATTTCCTCAGGGAGCTAGTTATGGGAGTCGAGTATTTGTGGAGTCTAGGAAGGTGTTTTGGCTCCTAATTTTGCTTCTATCATTTTTGGTTTTTCTTTTGTTTATCAACTACAATTGTAAACTAAATTATGCTAAGTAATGATGCTAGTTGTATGCAATAAGAGAAAAGCACTAGGGTTGTA
>MU764173.1:5931-16135 GCA_026770625.1 Nicotiana glauca | reverse complement strand
GCATCATATGAGATTTTAATAATTTCTGAGGTGGCTTATTGCCCGAGCAGTTGTATCGGATGAGACGAGATCTCTTGATCTAGGATTCTGTGCAATCCAGTTATATGAGGTATATTATGGAAATAAGACCATTATTGGGTTCAGAATGAGGTTAAGGCCTTGTCAGAATGTAGGCCTAATGTTTTGTTGATTCGGCGATTGATTATGAATGTCAGTACATCTCGTCCGCCGTGGCGGTATGGTAAAGGTAAGGGTAAGACCTGTATATGTCATGGGGTGCAATAGGAGCATCGGATCAGTAAGATTTTGTCTAAGTTGATCAGAGAATATTATTGTGGTCCTGTGGATTTAGTGTTGCAAAGTAAGAATTCAGCGAAGTTATGCCGTTATGTTTGAGCACGGCGTGTAGTGATTGATATGGTGATTATATATGGGAAACATGCCCAGCATGGTATTCCGGATGTTGGAATCGGGCTCTAAAGCTTATTTGCTTGAATAAGAGAAAATATCTTCTGCATTTATCGAGCTTATGTGCTCAGCTAAGTTTTTGGTAGCACGAGAAGGTGTGTGTGATGCTAAATAGTGATTTCAGACTACTCCAGCATAGTTCTCAGCACGTTCGAGGACGAACGTATGTTTAAGTGGGAGAAAATGTAACGACCCGACCGGTCATTTTGAGTACCAGCGCTCCGTTCAGTAGTCGGAGGCCATGAATAGCTTCACTTCAGGTATTATGACTTGTGCGCGTGGTCGGAATTAAATTTCAAGAAGTCCAGAGTTGATTTGGGGAAGAGAATTCTCATTTCGAAAGCTTAAAGTTGAAAGAATGAGCTAGGATTTGAATTTCAAGTAAACGACCTCAGAATCGGGATCTGGAAGTCCCAGCAGGTTCGTATGATGATTTCGGACTTGGGCATATGCCCGGATTGGGTTTTGGATAACCCGGGAGCGTTTTGGCGCCTATTGTGGAAGTTAGCATTTTAGAAGAATTTTCATAAGTTTGGTTTGAAGTGCATATCGGTGTTATCAACGTCCATTTTGAATTCCGAGACTGTGAATAGCTCTGTATAGTGATTCAGGAGTTGGGGGCGTGATCGGAAGTGAATTCGGAGATCCGTAGACCATTTTGAAGCCATTTGGCTAAAGATAGAAAGTTGAAGGTTTTTGGATAGTTTGACCGGGGGATTGACTTTTTGATATCGGGGTCGGAATCAAATTCCAGAAGTTGGAGTAGGTCCGTAGTGTCAAATATGACTTGTGTGCAAAATTTGAAGTCAATCGGACGTGTTTTGATGGGTTTAAACATCGGAAATAGAAGTTGAAACTTCAAAGTTCATAAATCTTGGATTTTGGGTGTAATTCGTGATTTTAGTGTTGTTTTGATGTGATTTGAAGCCTCGAGCAAGTCCGGAATGTCTTTTGGGATTGGTTGGTATGTTTGGTTGGGGTCCCGGGGGCCTCGGGTGGATTCCGAGTGGTTAACGGATCAAAATTTGGAACTTTGGATGGCTGAGTGTGCTGCTTCTGTCATAACCGCATCTGCAGTTATTGGACTGCAGAAGCGGGACCGCAGATGCGGTAAACATCTCGCAGAAGCGGAAGGGGCCAGGCCAAAGGAAAACCGCAGAAGCGGCCCAGGGACCGCAGAAGCGGTTCCGCTTAAGCGGCCCCCAGACCGCAGAAGCAGTCAGCCCCCTCAAGCCCAAAACTGCAGAAGCGGTTAGGAAGTCGAAGAAGCAATATCCGCAGAAGTGGAAATTGTGTCGCAGAAGCGAAGGAGGCTAGGCCAGCGTTAAGCCGCAGAAGCGGCATTTTATCCGCAGAAGCGGAACCGCATAAGCGGTTATAATTCCGCAGAAGCGGAAATTGCTGGAGCAGTAAGGTTGTTTTAAATCGGGATTTTGGTTCATTTCCCTCATTTCTCACTTCATGGGACGAATTTTGGAGAGCTTCAAAGAGGGGTTTCGTCCTCTATGTTAAGGTAAGTCATCCCCATTACTTTTGAGTTAAATACATTGATTATGTATGAGATTAATCATGAAAATTAGAGAAAATATTGAGGTTTTGGTCAAAAACCTAGAAAATTATAAAACTTTGATTTTAGCCACGATTTTGAGTATGGAATTAGGAGAAAATCATATATTTGAATTCCTAAGGTCATGGGTAACTTTTACCTTCGAAAAATTTCGGATTTCTGGGCACGTGTGTCCGAGGGTATTTTGGTCAACTTTTCGTTCGAGGTTAGGAATTGTTGTAAATTGAGTTGTAAGGTATAGCTGAGCATATATTAATGAATTTGTATGATCATTGGCTAGTTTCTGGGCGTTGTGCGTTAATTCAAGCTTTCGGAAGGATGTAGAATGCCAATTGCGAGTCTTCGGAGCAAGGTGAGTCTCCTTTCTAATTCTGTGAGGGGGAATTACCCCATAAGTGTGTTAAATTGATTATGTGCTCCTAGTTGTGGGGGCTACGTGCGCACGAGGTGACGAGAGTCCGTGTGTAGCTACTATATGCTATTGTCCGGGTAGTTTAGGACCCAAAAGAATGTTATATGTGGATAAATTGTGAAATCCTTGATAGCTCAGATTGCTTAAATCACATTAAATTAATAATTGGATTTTCTAAAAGACTTAAGCTTCGTTTTCTCAAATTAATAAAGAAACATTGACCATTCCTGGATATTTGCTCCACGTTGACTTCCTGATTATTTATCTGTCTGTGTGTGTTTATTGTGGAACGGGCCGAACGCCTCGGCAGATTAATAGATGCATCTATAGGCGCGTCGTCGACCCTCGGCAAGTGCACATTTATTGTGGAACGGGCCGAACGCCTCAGCAGATTGATGCCCTTTTGTGGCTTAAACATATTTGGATTATGTTTTAAAGAGAAATTTGGGAAATTTTCCTATGAAAGAACTACGTGTTTATTTGTGTTTCCTCTATTTAATTAGAACCATGCCCGTAAAGAATAAACCCACGGATTAATATGTGAAATGAGAATAAATGATCATTGGACCATTAGAGTGTGTCAAAGTTGACCATCTCGTCTCTACCCCTTCGGGATTAGGCGGGACACTCACTGAGTACACGTTGATTACGTACTCATACTACACTTTTGTGCATTTTTGTTGCACAGGTATACTTCATTTTAGCGGCCTACTGGGCGCAGCAGCACGGACGATTCAGGGACTAGGTGAGCTGCAAATTGTGAGGCGACCTGCAGTAGTATAGCTCCTTTCTGTACTTTGATTATTTATTTCATGTCCATTGTATTCCGGACAGAGGTTGTATTTTATTTCAATATCAGTAGTCACTCATGCACTTGTGACACCGGGTTCTGGGATGGTTTCCGAAAAGTTTGATTTAACTGATATTGTTAATTTGAATTGAAGCAAAAAAAAAACCCTTTTTATTTGTGAAAATGGAAGGAACATTCTGGAATTTGATGTATAAAAAAAAGATTTTTAAATCGGTAATCTGATTGGCTGGCCTGACAGCGGTGTCCGGCGCCACCACGACCCTTAGTGGATTTTGGGTCGTGACAACATGGTATCAGAGCACTAGGTTCCTGTCGGTCTCACGAGTCATGAGCGTCTCACTTCAAAGTTTCTTCCGGAGTGCGAAGACTCTATGCGCATCCACACCGAGACCGATCCTTGCTATCAACTCTTTGATTAATTAAACACGCGAACAAATTGATAAAACCACTACGCTGAGAATTTTCGCAAAACTTTCGGCGTAGTAATAGCAAGACAAGAACATAATGTTCTTGTTAGCAATGTATCTCTTATTTTGTGGCCTTTTCTTTCATTTTTTCTCTGCCTTGCTACTTGAAGATTTCATGTGTGTGTGTGTGTGTATATACTGACATATACCTTAGTTGCTATTTCGTACTCAATTGGTTGGAATTCCACACGTGCTTTTAGGCACTTTCTATTTTAATCCAACCACCATTTGGATAGCAAATATTTAGTATAAACAAAATATTATTCCCATACCATATGGGTGAAGTGCCGTGAAGTCCTCAATGGACATTTACAATCCAAATTCAAATTGGATTCTCTTATAAGCCATTATTGAATATTTTGCAAAGTTCAATCCAATACAAAATTGGATACTTTACTTTCCAAAAATTGAATCCTATTCAAATATAAAATACTGTGGCGGCCAATATTTCCTTGTGGACTTTGTCATGAATTTAAATTCACTTGACAGGTTTTCCATCAACCTCCTTTCTTAACAAATATTTTATAAAAAATCTTTTATATAAAATAAGTTCTAACTATATATATCTTAACAAGAGACGTAATTTAATTTTCTATTCTAAATAGAAAACTTAGATTTGTTCACAATATTAATCATACCCTTTGTGCTAGCAAAGAAAATAATAATATTCTGTTTGGACTAATAACTAAATTTATTTGACAAATTAAATTCCTTAATTTAATTATCAAATAATAAGTTAATTAATCCTTTAACAAAGATCAGAACACTCGTAAGTGTGCGACCCTATAGGTTCAATACTAAACCGGTAGTAAATTGATCACATCAATATACTAATCAAGGGTAGCGTCTAGCAACACTCCTTAACGACCAAATAGCATGAAAGATACAATTTACTCTCAAGAACCAGTAGAAGAATAATGTAGTAATTCTTTCTGTCCTTATAGCTCTGGATCACCCTTGGATAGGGTTCAACTGTCAAATCCTAATAGGCGACAAACTATGTGTTCATGTCAAATATATTCAACCATTGAATGACCTAAGAAACTCTTTTCTTCTTTCATTCAATTGCCGTGGCCAAGTTCTTAATATGGTCGATAATAATTCATGACAACATGGAGCTTAAACTCATTGACAAGTGTTGACAGGTTCCATCTTGATCAATCACTAATTCTACAAGTATTTAATCATACCCAATATCCTTTAAACTATCGCCCTAGGGCCATAGGTGTCTAGTATCAAAGCACAATAAATAACTTGTTAATTACTATGACGATCTCAGGTCAAAGAAAATTCTTACGTCACATTCTTCAAGAGAATATCCTATTGCAGTTTATGGTAATTCTAACCATTAGGAATGATCCAATGAGTCGGTTCAATGATCATATCTCTATATGCATCATCTATCTATGTGATTTAGTTAATGAGATCAACTAATCTTTATCCAATAAAGACAATCACATAAATATTTATTTAACCGGATTACTAATGTCCAAATTAAAAATCCTACGATCAAGAACGAATTTAGATTAAATCATAAGAAACTTCACACTCATTATCATGATCTCCATCATAATGTCAAGTCTCAAAATTTAATCAAGGACCTTATCAAATTAATCAAGCAATTAATAATAATGATAAGAATATCAAATGCCATATATATATTTTATATCAAAAATATGTTCGAATCATGAAATATGATATTGCATCTAGGGCATATCTATTATATCCCCAACAATCTCCCACTAGCACTAGAGCATATCGCTCTTGTACTTCACTCCCAATTTCCATTTGTGTTTGTCCAACTTCTTTGCGCCAAGAGCTTTGGTGAATGGGTCTATAGCATTTTCTTTTCCACCAACCTTTTGAATCTCGACGTCTCCACGTTCAATAATCTCTCTTATCAAGTGATATCTTCACAGAACGTGTTTGGACTTTTGGTGTGATCTTGGTTCTTTTGGTTGAGCAATGGCTCCAGTATTGTCACACAATAGTGTAACCACACCTTCTATTGAAGGAACCACACCAAGTTCATTTAAGAACTTTTTCATCAATACAGCTTCCTTAGCAGCTTCACTAGCTGCTATATATTCTGCTTCAGTCAGTGAATCAGCTACTGTAGCTTGTTTGGAACTTTTCCAACTCACTGCACCACCATTTAAGGTAAATACTTAACCAGAAATAGATTTGCTATCATCTTTATCTGAAGAGAAGCTTGCATCATTATAACCTTCAAGTTTTAACTCAGAATCTCCATAAATGAGGAATTCATCTTTAGTTCTTCTTAAGTACTTAAGAATGGTCTTCACCACCTTCCAATGTTCCTCACCAGGATTTGCCTGGTATCTGCTAGTCACTCCTAGTGCATAAGCCACACCAGGACGTGTACATGTCATGGTATACATGATAGCTCCAACGGCACTAGCGTATGGGATCCTACTCATGCGTTCTCTCTCTTCAGGTGTTTTAGGACAATCCTCCCTACTGAGAGTAATTCCAGACCATATCGGTAGATATCCTCTTTTGGAATTATCCATGTTATACCTCTTTAAGATTGTATCAATGTACAAAGACTGGGAAAGTCCAAGAAGCTTCCTAGAACTATCTCTATAGATCTTTATTCCTAATATATAAGCTGCTTCTCCCAAGTCTTTCATGGAGAACTGTTTAGATAGCCAAATCTTGGTACTTTGCAATGTCGGTATGTCATTCCCTATGAGCAATACAACACTAAGAATATAATTGTGCTCCCACTAACCTTTTTGTACATACAAGGTTCTTCTTTGCATCTAACAAAATTGTACTTTTCAATTGTCTTGTTAAAGAGAATATTCCAACTTCGAGAAGCTTGCTTTAATCCATAAATGGATCTTTGTAGCTTACAAATTTTATTATGATCAGACGAAGATGCAAATCCTTCAGGTTGTATCATGTACACATCCACTTCTAGCTCACCATTAAGGAAAGCTATTTTCACATCCATTTGCCATGTTTCATAATCATAGTATGCTGCTATAGCAAGAAAAATCCGCATAGATTTGAACATTGCCATGGGAGAGAAAGTCTCGTCATAGTCGACTCCTTCTTTTTGACGATATCCCTTGGCAACAAGACGGGCTCTGTAGGTCTCTATCTTTCCGTCTGCTCCAATCTTTTTCTTAGAAACCCATTTACAACCTATAGGTTTTATATCGTTTGAAGGTTCATGTAACGACCCGGCCGGTCATTTTTGGAATTTATGCCCTGATCTGCTATTAACCGCTTTCCCTAAATTCATTTCTGCTATTTTGGTTTGCCGGGACATTCAGTATCAAGATTCGGAGTGTTTTGGGACACTTAGTCCTAAATAAGATTTTAAGAGTTGGAAAAATGGCCGGTATTTTGGAACAGTGTGAAGACAACCTCGGAATGGATATCTGATGGTTCCGTTAGCTCCGTTAGGTGATTTTGGGGTTAGGAGCGTGTTCGAAATGTGATTTGGAGGTCCGTAGCTTGTTTAGGCTTGAAATGCCTAAGTTTGAATTTTTGAAGTTTCCGGTCCGATAGCGAGTTTTTGATCTGAGGGTTGGATCTGAATTCTGAAGTTGTTGTAGCTCCGTTATGTCATTTGGAATGTGTGTGCAAAATTTTAGGTCATTCGGATGAGGTTTGGTTAGGTTTTTGATCGAAAGCGTATTTGGTTAGAATTTGAAGTTCTTAGGCTTGAATCCTTGATTTAATCGGGTTTCCAGTGTTTTTTGAGGTGTTTTGAGAATTGGTACAACTTCGAATAAGGTACTAGGTGGTATTGGTACTTTTGGTTGGGGTCCCGGGATGAGTTCGGATGCTCAACGGGTTAGTTTTGGAAGTTAGAAAGAAATTTGCAGCAGGCCTTCTGTTGTTTTCGCTTCTGCGGTTTGGGAACCGTAGAAGCGGCGCCGCATAAGCGGCCTTCGCACCGCAGAATTGAGTTGGCTCCTTTTTCCTCCGAGACTGCAGAAGCGGTCAGCTATCCGCAAAGGCGGAACCGCATAAGCGGTTATAAGTCCGCAGAAGCGGACTCCGACCCCTTTAAGTGAAAACCGCAAAAACGGTGGTTTGTCCGCATAAGCAGGACCGCAGAAGCGGTCCCTAGACTGCAAAAGCAAAAATTGCTGTCCAGAAATACCAAAATTGAGGGTTAAGTTTCAAAAAATTGGAAATCAATTTTGGGCTCGGGCAAGGGCGATTCTGAGAGGATTTTGAAGAGAAGATTATTGGGTAACATTTCTATGATCCTTTCTAGTTATATTCCATCATTTAGTAGTTAAATCAACCTTCGAAATTCGAATTAAGGATCAAAAATGGAAGAATTTGGGTGAAAGTTCATTGACTAATCTATTGGGTTTTGAGGGGGCATTCGATCTCCGATTTCTGAGATTTTTATATGGTTAGACTCGTGAGAGTACGAGGTTTCTAAAAATGTAAAAAAATTTGGTTTCGAGACGTTGGCCTTAGGGGTGTTTTGGTCATTTTACCTATTTTTGCGCCTTAGCTTTAATTTCAATAGTGGAATCAGTTGTTTGCAATATTATTTATGATTTGTTATTGAATTGAATAGATTTGGGCTATCTGGAGTCGGATACTCGTGGCTAAGGCATCGTTCCCTTGTTGATTTCGCACCGGTTCGAGGTAAGTGGCTTGCCTAACCTTGTGTAGGGGACTTCGTCCTTTAGGATGTGATAATTGGTAATTAAATGCCTTGTACGTGAGGTGACGAGCACGTACTTGAGCAATTTGTTGAAACTCGGATTTTTACTTAAATATTTGATTGGATTCTCTTCCTCATATTTGCCTTACTTTACTTGCTTTTATAGCCTGTGCTAGCGTTGAAGAGCATGTTTAATTGATCCAAGCTACCTATTTGTTTAAATTGTCTTAACTGTGATTTCGTGGAGCATGTTAGGCTAGTATTATTTGATGCCTTGTATTGTTGCACTTAAATTTCTGAATAATTCACTGATGTTGGTTGCGGTTTTACATTGGGACTACGGATGCAAGATTCTGGGAGTTCCCCCTTGTTTGTTTACTTTGGGACTACGGGTTTGATTCCCGGGAGATCCCCCTGCACTTTTATTTTGGGACTACGGGATGGTATCTCGGGAGATCCCCCTGCACTATTATTTTGGGACTACAGGACGGTATCCCGGGAGATCCTCTTGCACTTTTATTTTGGGACTACGGGACGGTATCGCGGGAGATCCCCCTGCACACTGATGATTTGATTACGGGACGGTATCCCGGGAGATTCTTTGATATTGATATGAGATTTGGACTACGGGACGGTATCCCGGGAAGTTCCGTTGGACAGTTGTGAAAAGGGCTACAGGACGGTATCCTGGAAGACCCTTGTCGGTATTCTTGTAATTATCCTTTATTTACTCTGTGTTTCTGTTTTGTCTTGTAGTACTATATTTCGTTGATCTATCTTATCACATCGCTGTGCTCATTAGTTTTCATCAGACTTCAATACTGCTAATATCTTACTATTTTATTGTTTCTGTCTCAGTAGGGCCCTGACCTTTCCTCGTCACTACCCAACCTAGGTTAGGCTTGGCACTTACTGAGTATCGTTGTGGTGTACTCACGCCTCTTCTACGCATGTTTTTAATGTGCAGATCCGGGTGCTTCTGAGCAGGCGTACCGCCAGTACTGTTAGGGAGCGTAGTGGGGACTTGAGGTATACATCTGCTACGTCCGCAGATCCGCAAAGTCCCCTTCTAATTTTATTCATAGTTATTAGATGTTATTTCGATCCCTCTTTGTATTAGACTATTCTAGTGATTAGAGCAGTGTAAGATTTCTTATAGCCTATGTTGCCCGTAGGTTTCCGGGTCTTGGAGGTTATTTCAGTATTTTGTATTAAAGTGTATGTGCCAGGCGGCAACTGTATATATTACTCATGTTATTTAGCTTTGAATATAAATTTCGCAATTGTTGTTACTTCCGCAATGTGTTAGGCTTACCTGGTCGTGAAGACTAGGTGCCGTCATGACGTGTTCACAATTGGTGAACTAGGATCGCAACAAGTTGGTATCAGAGCACTAGGTTCATAGGAGTCACGGGACACAGGCCGGTTTATTAGAGTCTTGCTGATTGGGACGGAGACGTCCGTATTTATCTACGAAAGTCTATGTAACTATTTAGGAAAAATCTTCATTTCCTTTGAATTCCTTGTCGTGCGATATTTTGACACCAAATCTAAACTTCTATCGTCTATTCTCTCACAGATGGTGAGGACACGTGCTACACGAGAGGACCAAGCACCCGTGCCCTCTGCTGCTGCCGTCAGAGGCCGGGGACGGGGTAGAGGTTGAGGACGCGCCTGAGGTGCAGTCACAGCACCCGCGCGCGCTGCCGCTGAGGTACCACCAGCAGATCCAGTTGGAGCACAGGCACCTGGTACACCTACTACAGCTACTACTACTCCAGTGCTCCAGGAGACCCTGGCTCAGTTCATGAGA
>MU764172.1:8713-19983 GCA_026770625.1 Nicotiana glauca | reverse complement strand
TCAAATTCTTCCTTAAAGTGTCCTAATGCACTATAATCATTAGGTGGCGACTCTTCAATTCCAAAACCCAATTCCCAAACGGGATTAGAGTTGTCTTTTCCAAAATGTCGTAAACCCGATTTCTCACTTTTAGAGAGGAAAAAGGGGGCGTCGACAAGTGTCGAGTTGGCATCGATCATATGTCACGTCTTTTCATTCAAATCCCTCCACTTCCCTCTGAAACGTTGCAAATCCCCACAAAATTATTGTCATTTCAGAACCAGTTTCTCTCTCCCTCATAATTGTCTCTTCTTCCATTAAAACCCCCTCATCACTTTGAACGATCTTTATCTTTCTTCTTCTTGCTCGTTAGCCCCTCTCCAGAACTTCCAAACTTATTCTCCACCATGGTTGAAAATCAAAGGATAATCTCTGCCACAGTCGAGAAAACCCCAGAGAAAACCCTTGATTCCTCTGTCTCTCGTAAAATACCCCTCACTATTCCCTTTTTAAACACCAGTGCAGATGATACTCCTAAACATGATTCTCCTTCAACCTCTATTTCTCCCATCACTCCCTCAGACCCTTCTCTCTCTCAAGGTGTTTAGAACTCAGAAACCCCCAAACTTGATAGTCACTTGTCTCTGTCGCCTGAGATTCTCACAGAGCAAAACAAAGATAGAGAACTGAGTGAGATTCCCTAGGTAGAAAAGCTTTCAAAGGTGGTCATTGATCAATCCTTAAGTACCCATGTCTTAGAGTTTGTTGCACCCCTAGAATCTCTAGAGAAAGGAGACAGAGAAAACATTTTGACCATCTCTGCTGAGGGTTAGTGTGTGGGGTCACCTCTTATATACCTGAGTCTTAGAGGAAAGAGACTCGATTGTCATTAGAAGGAGTTGTGGTGCTCTTTAATAATTATGCACTAGAAAAAACTAATGGGACCCTTCTTGAAGGACCTAACCCCTCTCCTGAGGAAACAGGTCAAGGATCCTCTTCCTAGGTCAATTTCGACCCTGCTCCTTTTCCTCACTTTGATGTTGAACCTCTGGAAATTTTGGCTCCTATCATGCAGTCTAGTGATGAAGAAGATCAGGACAATATGGCTCTAGATAAGTTCATTGCTAGAAGGAGGCCAGTAGCCACTCCTGAGCCCTCTCCTAAGTGACCTACCACTAGGTTGAAGAAAAAAAAGGCTTTTGAGTCTGCCCTCCAGAAGAGTAAAAGGAGTAGCAAGAAGAAGAAGAATAAGAAAAAGAAGATGAGGCTGGTGAAAAATTGAGATGTAGTATGTGACAAGAACATTCCTGTAGTAGAAGTAGATGAGGAAGCACCAGAAGAACCAAGTTCCTTGGTTAAAAGGTCTCAGAAAAAGAAGCAATCTGCTCAAAATGCTTCAGAGGACTGCATTGTTACGCCAAGTTCAAAATCAAAGTAGTGAATGAAAAGTCATTGTATGATGAGGAAGTGTTAGTGAAATCAAGTGGAAAGGGTAAATCAAGTGTGAATTCTGGGAAAAGAAAGTTGGAAACTGTGAGGGAACCTGATTCTTTGAAGAAAGGGAAAGTATATCTGGTAGGGAAAGATTGAGGTATCAAAAGGTTCAGTGGGATTGCACTTTTGACCTAGAAATCTCTAACATGGATGGTATGAGGCAACTACTAGAAATGATCGAATTTCAATAGTGGGGACATCTGTTCAAAGTGGATGTGCCCAAAGTCTATGAAATGAGGTCCAAAGTTTCTATGTAGACCTCTTTCTGTTGAATCTGACCATATTTGTGCTTTACTCAATGGAGTTGATATTGTTCGGGATGCTACTCTTCTTAGGGACATACTTAAGGTCCCTTCTGATGGTATGTCATCTGTCAAGCATGTGTGAGGGTCAAATTTTAGTACTACTATTGTGAAGGAAGGCGCAGTCTAACGGGGGGAATGTGTACACAAGAAAGCTTTGCTTCCTGTTTATCAATTATTGTTTGAGTTGGTAAACAATTGTTAGCTTGTATGGGTCCACCAAATCGTAGAGTACCTGGTCCTCCACAAGTTTCTGCTGAGAGCACTTACTAAGGCAGTAAGTAAATGAGGCAGAAGACTTTTTTACGTGGAAAAATCCCGCACAGGGGGATAAAAAAACCACGACCTAACCAGTAGGCTTTTAACTTCATTAACTTGTAATCTTACCTATTACAAGCCACTTTATAATGCTCATGATTGTAAAGACTTCAAACTAACTTGTGGCACATTTACCACAACCCATTTTGTGACTATCCTATTTACAAAGGCTTTTTCTAACTTATGGTGCTATCGCCACAAGCCACTTTGCAATACTACGATTACAAAGACTTTTCTTTATGACTAAATCTAGCCACAACCTAAATCAACGAGCTTGAGGATTTTACAAGAGATTTCCTAATCAGTAAAATCCTAAGTAAGCAATTTAGGAGATATTGTAAGTGCAATAACAAGGTAACAACTCAACTAGGACAGTAATAATCAATCGTTTTGGAACTGGTTCGTAGTGGCGTTCAACCTTGTTCTTCAAGCTTGAGAGAATGATCTTTTCTGTTTTTGCTGAAGGCTTGAATCTAAATCTTGTACCTTGCATAAGGTTTATACTATACAAGACATCCTTAGTGATGTCCAATCTCAATGGTGATGTCAAATCTAAATGGAAAGTGGTTGTTGCACTGTCTACTGCACTGTTGCAGTCAGTCACTTTCTACAATTTCTTTCCAGCTGTAGTTGGCTTGCACTTCTGTCAGAGAATCCAAAGGGATCAAGTCCCTTTTGTGTTCCTCTTTGTACATTTGCGGACAGTCACTTTCTATAGTTGCGTTCTAGTTATATAGTTGATTTGTACTTCTGTCAACGGAGCACCAAGGCATCAGGTTCCTGATCTGGTTCTTGTGCACACTACCCATATTGTCTTGAGTTGAGTCAACTGAATGGTGTTTTTACAGACTCATTGTAGGTACAACTTGATTATATCACTTGAAGTGACATGGTTACTTTAGTTGGTCAGAGAATGATTTTTTGCTAGAAACAGTGTAGTGCGGCAAAATCTTCGTTTCCAGCTGTGTCCAATTGACTTTATACTACCGTGAGGAACCCACAAGAGTATCAAGTCCTTGTTTGGGTTGCTACCTTCTGAAGCCTTCCTGAAGCTGTAGCAAGTTCACATTTGGCTGGAATCCGTTAGATGCAGTGTAATCCAAGTGAGTCAGGTTCCATATCTGGTTCTTGCCATTAAGTTTGTTAGATCATCAAAACATAAGACAAAGATATTGAAAACCTATCAATTTCCCCATTTTTGATGATGACAAACTTAGCATTGAATACGAGAAGTTAGAGTTCAGAGAACCAGATTGGATAACAAGATACCATAGATCCCCCCTGACTTTATGCCCTTACTTACATATGTTTCCTCATATGTTTCCCCTGACATTTTGCTATCATTCTTGGTCTTTTATCTGGTTCCATACAGAAAGTTTGTTAGATCATCAAAAAATAGCTTAAAAGACTTTAAGACCATCAATTTCCCCCTTTTTTATTATGAAAAACTTTGAATATTGATGACTATTTGACTTAACCAGATAAGGTGCCAGCAACTGCATATGTTCCCCCTAACTCTATTCTTAACCCTGACATATGTTCCCCCTGACACTGACATGTTCCT
This sequence comes from Nicotiana glauca, assembly GCA_026770625.1. Taxonomy (NCBI): domain Eukaryota; kingdom Viridiplantae; phylum Streptophyta; class Magnoliopsida; order Solanales; family Solanaceae; genus Nicotiana; species Nicotiana glauca. The sequence goes on along the minus strand of MU764172.1, from coordinate 16,326 downwards.
CCTGACACTAACATATGTTCCCCCTGACTCGATTCACTCGATTCTTCCCCCTTTTGGCATCAACAAAAAGTCACAGTCAGACAAAAAGGCATAAAGAAATCCAATAAGGCTAACTCATGCCATATATGTGCACACAATCATGATAGAAAAGAGAAGCAAAAGGGAAAACAAGCATTGTATAAGCAAAAGAAGAACTATTTTTTTATAGGAAATTTGACTTTTTCAACAGGAGCAGCACGGTGACATCCAACATGCCATCACAAAAAGACAAACAAAAAGAAAAACAACAGCCACAAAATCATCAGAGCAAAGGATAACAAGCCACTGAGAGGATCCTAGGGGACACTAGAAGAGGGAGGCTTGGAAGAGGAGGCAACAATGGTTTTGAGAGCTAAGTCTATGCGGGTAGTTGCAGACAACTGTTAGTCAAGCAGTTTCTCCCGTAGGTTCTCCACTAGTTGCCTAAGTACAGAACTTGTCTCATAATTGCCATCTCCTAGATTGTTGGGCAAGCGCGTGACCCCACAAGACTTTTTCTGAGTTAAATCTCCTTCCCAAGGCCACTGTCACTTAGAATGGTCTTCATTGAACCAGGTCCTCCCACGGTTCCCCACTTTTATTTTCTAGATATTTCAATAAACTTCACATTTCTGCTTGTAACAGCCACAATGTCACCCTCAAACAAATCTTTCTCAGTCACAACCTTTTCTAGATTTTTTATCTTTATCAACCTCAACCACTAACATGTGTTTATCAGCCACTGCTTCCCCCTATCTCATCAACCTCTTCCCTTTTTTTAATACTCTGCTTACTCTTCTACAAGGCAGACTCAAAAGCCTCTTTCTTCTACAACCACCTGGTTTGTTTCAGCTAAAAGAGAATCAAGTTCTTCAACAGATTCTTCTATGATGGTGTCATGAACCGGAGACTAAAAAAGGACCAGAGTTCTTTCATCCCCTAAAAATGGAGTTTCTTCCCTCTAAGATTCAGGAACAGAGGAGAAGTAGGGTTTGCAACACATGGAAGTGAGAATGGAGATGAGGAGGAAACCGGTATGGGTACAATAGTATCAAGGATGGTGAAGAAGTGGGTTTCTGGTGATGGTGTTAAGGGAGGAGGAAATTTGAGATTGATGTTTATGGCAAGAAAAAAAGACGATTATTTGTTGGCCATGGTGAGAGAAGTGGTAGAGAGTTCCGAAGGAAAAATTAAAGTGATGCAGATGGAGACAATGGTTTAGAACTGCTGGTCTGAAAAGTCGGATGATGTGGAAGTTGAATTAATTTTGCTATCCTTTTTCTTTGAACAAACATGCGAAAAACACATTACTACTAACCTGTGGTGTAGGAACCAGGTTCCTGACCTATTTTTGTAAAAGGGTTTTTGCAGCTCTCCTTCGAAGTTCAACACTGTACCTTTAGCTTCAATGATCACCATGTGTATTTACCTGCTATTATATAGATGTGAGTTAGGTCTAGTCAGAAAACACTTTAGCCAATTTTACCTTAGTGTGACTATCATAGTCATCAGCAAAACCAGGTTCTCAAGTAGGTTTAAGTAATCCTAGCGCCATTTTGTTTCTCAAAAGTGTTCCCTACTCAGAGCTTTAGTGAAGATATCTGCAATTTTGATCTTATGTGCAACAAAATCTTATACAAATCAGGCCCTTTCCACACAGTCGCCTGATCCACAGTGAATGAGCACATCACTTAGCAGCTACAACATATTCTGCTTCAGCTGTTGAGAAAGCTACTGAGTTTTGTTTCCTTATACCCCATGAGATAAAGCATGATATAAGGAAATGAGCCATTCCAGATGTGCTTTTCCTGTCCACTAGATAACCTGCATAACCAGTGTTAGCATAACCAATAAGGTTGAAAACTGTCCCATGAAGGATAGTACAAAACCAGGTTCTGTGTGCCCAAATATCTCAGAATTCTCTTAGCAGCCTTTAGATGAGATTCCTCAAGATTTGATTGGAACCTTGCATGTAATCCAACACTGAATACAATGTTTAGCCTGTTGACAGCAAGGTAGAGTAGAGATGCAATGATTCTCATACTTCCATATAAATCCTTTTCAAGAGTTTGCATTTCTAACTAATACATGTTCCCTTTATGGGATGCTTCACTTGAAGACCCAGGAAGACATTCAGTTCTCTCATCGTACTCATCTCAAACTCACTTCCCTTTAGTTTAGCAAATTCTTCACATAATGAGTCAGTTGTAGCTCCAAATATGATGTTATCCATATAAATCTGATCAATGAGCAAGTTGCTTCCCCGTTTCTTCAAAGACAATGTGTTGTCAACCTTTCCTCTTGTGAAGCCATTTTCCACGAGAAACTGGATAGTCTCTCGTACCATTCTCCAGGGGCCTGCTTCAATCCATACAGTGCCTTACCAAATTTGAATACATGTTCAGGATGTACATGACATTCAAAACCTAGAGGTAGCTTGATATAGACTTCTTTCTTGAGAAAACCATACAGGAAGGCACTCTTCACATCCATTTGGAATAGGTTGAATTTCATATGTGAAGCAAAGGCAATGTGGATCCTAACAGCTTCCATGCAATTTGCTGAAGCAAAAGTCTCATCATGATCGATCCCTTCCTCCTGATTGTATCCTTGGATAGCGATCCTTGCTTTGTTCCTTGTAGTACTTCCATGTTTATCCAGCTCATTCCTGTATACTCACCTGGTCCCTATGATGGTTCTGCCTGAGGGTCTAGGTACCAGGTGCCATACCATATTTCTTTCTTTTAACAACACCATTTTGCTGTGGAGTCCTTGATGCTAAGAGGTTGTGAGTGATCCCATCTTTTCCAACTCCAAGAATGTACCCCTTTTTGCCATTTCCAAAGGATACACTCCCTCCTTGCAGGGCTTTTAGTGAAAGAAAGTCTGTGGCGTTCCCAGTCATGTGTTTCAAACATCCACTATCCATGTACCATTATTGACTGCTTCATTTCACTATTCCCTGCACAAGAAAATTAGGAGTTAGTTTTAGGAACCCAAACAAGTTTGGGTCCCTTGTAGTAACCAAGAGGATGAATAAGAACTCTTTTAGTCTATGCAGGTAAAGTGCATTTTCTGTGAGTGGAACCTGGTCCCTCTTTTGTGGTCACAGTTTCAGCAGCCACTTTATCTCTTAGTACTGACTGATTCTTGGCCTGGACACTTTCCATGGAGTGCCCAGTGTTCCCACATTGGGTACGAGGCCAGTTATCAGATGCAGTGTCATTCTTACTGTGAGGGTTGTAAGGATCTTTCTTTCTTGGGAACACTGCTGTCCGCGCTTTTTCACTGTCATTAGTGAGCAAGGCCGTGGTAGCTTCTACGGACCAGGTCCACTTTAGAGACATTTCAAGATCATTCATTACTTTTTCTAAATTGACTTGGAGAAGCTCATTTGTCTCAATTTCAGCACTCATCCTACATCTCAAGGCCTTCACCTCATCTTCAAGCCTAGACTATTCCTCACTAACTATCTCCTTTCTTTTTTCTGAGCTTTCAGGTTTTGACTCAGTCAAGGGCTTTACTATCCATTCCCTTAGGTCAGCAGTTTCTGCTAAGAGATCACTATTTTCTTTTCTAAGAATTTCAGTGATTTTTTTTATCAGTATTAGCAGCCACTAGGTCTTTTCTAATATGTTCATATTCTTCTAGTTCTAGGAACAAGGAATCCCTATCCTCCGCAAGACTAGAAAAGGCAGTAATTAAAATATCAACTAAACATATGAGTTTTTTTGGAGAATAGGATTTCAGATTTTTCTAAACATACCTGAAGTTTACCTCTTTGTTGCCATTGTCTTCATTATTGCCTGATTGAACCATCAAGGCAAGCGTTGAGTCGTGTCTAATCTCCTCGCCTTCAGCTGCCATCATGGAACTATCATCAGTGTTAGATTTATCTTATTTTCTTGTGTAGTTCCCTCATAAGCTACTTTGCAAAGCCTCCCATATTTCCTTGGCAGTGTCGTATGTAGAGATTCTGTCATACTCTTTAGGTCCCAAACTATATATCAGAATTTTCTTGGCACGAGAATTCTTCTCTACCGCTTTCTTGTCTTCTTCAGAATATTCTCTGCAGGTCTTTCTTATTGAAAAAGGGAATTCATTTAGTACCTTGATTGGAATAAATGGACCATCGCAGATAACATCCCAAAGCTCACAATTCTCAGCCATGATGAAATCATGCATTCTAGCTTTCCACCACTAATAGCATTTTCTATCAAACTTGGGTGGGTGATATATGGATTGACCTTCTTCAAAATTTAGTGACGCCACCATGAGGATCCTTCCTAGGTGTAATCCTGATAGGAGGAACCCGTTCTAATACCAATTGTTAGCTTGTATGGGTCCACCAAATCGTATAGTACCTGGTCCTCCACAACTTTCTGCTGAGAGCACTTAGTAAGGCAGTAAGTAAATGAGGCAGAAGACTTTTTTACGTGGAAAAATCCCGCACAAGGGGATAAAAAAACCACGACCTACCCAGTAGGCTTTTAACTTCACTAACTTGTAATCTTACTTATTACAAGACACTTTATAATGCTCCTGATTGTAAAGACTTCAAACTAACTTGTGGCACATTTACCACAACCCACTTTGTGACTATCCTAGTTACAAAGGCTTTTTCTAACTTGTGGTGCTATTGCCACAAGCCACTTTGCAATACTACGATTACAAAGACTTTTCTTTATGATTAAATCTAGCCACAACCTAAACTCAACGAGCCTGAGGATTTACAAGAGAGTTCCTAATCAGTAAACTTCTAAGTAAGAAATTTAGGAGATATTGTAAGTGCAATAACAAGGTTACAACTCAACTAGGACAGCAATAATCAATCGTTTTGGAACTGGTCCATAGTGGCGTTCAACCTTGTTCTTCAAGCTTGAGAGAAAGTTCTTTTCTGTTTTTGCTGAAGGCTTGAGTCTGAATCTTGTACCTTGCATAAGGTTTATACTACACAAGACATCCTTAGTGATGTCCAATCTCAATGGTGATGTCAAATCTAAATGTAAAGTGTCTGTTGCACTGTTTCAGTCAGTCACTTTCTGCAATTGCTTTCCAACTATAAATGGCTTGCACTTATATTAGAGAACCCTAAGGGACCAGGTCCCTACTGTGTTCCTCATTGTACAGTTGCGGACAATCACTTTCTGCAGTTTCGTTCCAACTGTATAGTTGATTTGTACTTCTGTCAGGGGAGCACCAAGGCATCAGGTTCCTGATTTGGTTCTTGTGCACACTGCCCAGATTGTCTTGAGTTGAACTGAATGAGGTTTTGTACAGACTCATTGTAGATACACCTTGATTACATCACTTGTGGCAAGTTCACATTTGGCTGGAATCCGTTAGATGCAGTGTAATCCAAGTGAGTCAGGTTTGTTGATACCCAATTTTTCCCTAATTATTTTTATACCAAAAATACCTCCAAAATAGCATATTTGTGCATATATAAGCACACCCAAGAGTTTTGGCATTTTTAATGATTTTTAAACCAATTTATTGCCTATTTTAATACAACAAAATCCAATAATTATTCCTAAAATTATCATTTTTGGTGAATAACTCATTTTATTCTCACATTTACACCAAAATATAATTAAAGTAATTTTTTTGCATATTTTTACGAATTTATTTGGTATTTTTAAAGCTAAATTGCATATAATTGCAATTAAAGCCTATTTTGTGATTAATAGCATTTTATAATTACAACTTTAGTTCCAGTATTTTTAAGTTAATATTTATGTAATATTTGTTTACTCAGTATTTTTTTTTATTTTTTTTAAAACCATTATTACCTTTTTATAAAATAAAAAGGGAAAATTGGCTATTTAAAATCTTGCCTCAATTTCATTTCAAATACAGCCCAAATTGGTGCCCCAATTCAAACCCAATCACGCAACCCAATTCCATTTGGACCCGACCCCATATCCAATCGCCTAAACCCACCCGTTTTCTTTTTAAAATCTGAGCCATTGATCATTTTTTATCAACGGCCCAGATCTCTTCTTTCCTTTTTAATTCCAAACGACCCCTTAAACCCTACCCTATTCTCTCAGAAACGCTGCCTCTAATTCCCTTTTCTCTCAAACGCTCTCGAACTCTCTCGAAACCCTAGTCGCTCTCTGCCATTTTCAACCCCAAATCCACCGAAGTTCATGGCTGCTCAAGCCATGGACGACCTATACTCACCTTCTACTGCTTTCACATGCTTGATACTTGAAGGTTCGAGGCCAAACTTCGAGGGCCTTCGCTCAGACCTTCGTCGATTCGAGGTCTCTGGCCATCTCCGACGTGTTTTAGCTTCCTAAGCCTGGTTCCGACCTTATCAACTCCGGATTTGATCTTGTTTCTTCCAAGCCTTTCTCGTTTCTAGGGTTCTTAGAAACCATAGCCTATTCGAGGTTCGTTTTCGTTTATTTGTTTGGATCTGTGCTCGATCTGTGCTATATGTGATGTTTTAAACGTTTTCCCCAATTTTCCTTTTTTAAAATCTTTTGATTTCAAACTAGGTTTTCTGAGACTGTTTGTTAAATATTTCGTTCGATTCATTTGTTTATCATCTCTAAGTTTGATTGGTGTTGAAAACCTGATTTTTGGAGATTTGTTGAGTTCCTGAGTCTATATGCTTGATTTACTTTGTTTGCACCTGTTTAGTGTTGAAAACCCTATTTTTTTGGGGTTTATTTGGGACTCTGAGGCTGTTTATTTGTTTCATTTGTTTATCGCCTCTAAACTCTACTGACTTCGAAAAACCCTAGTCCTTTGGGGTCTATTCGAGTTTCTGAGTTTGTTTGTGCAACTCGCCTGTTTAAAATTGCTCCTTCACTTCAACATCTCGTTTCCTTTATGTGATTACTTTTGTTCTGAGTTCTTGATATCTGTTAAACTCGACTACTTTTTCAGAAAAAGTTTTCACTTGACTCTTTTCATGCTTCTAATCTTTCTCTCTATTACTAAGCCAATGAAACTTGACCTACGTGACTATCATGCTATGAATGCTTGCTGTCTACTAACTCTGTGCTATTACTGTATGCTGTTTCTTCTTGCCATAGCTTGGCCTCACATGTCTATTACTTGTGCACTTCATTTATATACTGAGTCCCTTCTGTGGTTGATTCTCAAACTCGTGATTGATTTTCAAAACTTTTCCTTTGTGAAATTCTGATTTTTATTCGCCCGTTAAGGGGTAATTTATTCTCTCTCTTTGTTTGGCCTTACCAGATCCTTTCCAAAAATAAGTACATTCCTGTACTTAAACTTAATCTCTTACTATATGATTTTACTACTCCTTTTATGGCAACAATCATTCCGCTTACAAATTGATTTTCTTTCCTTATATTAATCATGTTAGTGTCCGTTGAGCAATAATCCTGTGATTAAAGGGAAGTCTTGTGTTAATTGGTTCTGACTTGTGATTGTTTCCATGTTTGTATTAAAACTTTACTTATTACCTTACTTTTCACTCGTTTTCAAAAATTATAAATACCCTACCCTTTTTTCTTTAAACACAGGAACAACTTGAGTTCAAAATACACACTTACGCTTAAAACTCTCTCTTTCTTTACTACTACTTGTGTTGTTGCTTTGTCTAGCCGGCT